>JBBPJW010000514.1:0-27781 GCA_038088935.1 Pulveroboletus aff. viridisquamosus
GGGGCAAGGGCATAGACTGGTTTCCCAGTCTAGAGCACTTGTTTACTTGTTTACCTTGTTTCCTAGTGCCTCCTTTAGGCTGCCATTCTTTTGTCCCCCCAGTATTGGGCACCCCCCAAGGTGGTTTTCTCTTGCTGTTGGTCTAGATCCATAACATGAACACCTGGATGCCCAGTTATAGCTACTATACACAAGCCAATACAAAGTAACTATGGTAAAGGTAACAAGAATAATAAGGAAAATAGTGCAAACTGTAACACTATAGAGCCAATCCATTCAAATGGGCAGAACAAATCTCCCATGTGGAATTCATCCATAACTGCCATTCTTATTCCATTACCAATCAATCTCCATCTTTTCTTATAATGGGATATAAACTCTATACTCTTCCCTTAGTAACCTCCAAGATCTTCATGCTTGCTATTGCTAATAGATTGAAAAACCTGACTGTAGCCAGAGATGAGGCCCTTGTAGCCCATAACCTTGCCCATCAAACCATGGCATCCTGCATTTGCTCCAAGTTTACTCCTTTTACCAAGGAAATCAAATTCTGGCTCAAAGCCAAGAACCTTAAACAATAAGTTTGTAACAGTATCTACCATCCTGCCTTGATACTTGAGATGGCCTTGGTG
The DNA here is from genome assembly GCA_038088935.1 of Pulveroboletus aff. viridisquamosus. Classification (NCBI taxonomy): domain Eukaryota; kingdom Fungi; phylum Basidiomycota; class Agaricomycetes; order Boletales; family Boletaceae; genus Pulveroboletus; species Pulveroboletus aff. viridisquamosus. The sequence continues at coordinate 633 of JBBPJW010000514.1, forward strand.
GATACTCCTATCCTATTCTGAATGACTGATGAGGCTTTTGGTCTAGTGACCCCTAACTAGGCAATGTAGAGAATGTGATGAGGCCCTGGGCCCTTGTATAAACCAATAGCCAGCAGTACTAAGGATTCAGCCTATATAACCAGCCTAGAGGTCAAGAGAGCAAGACTGGGTTTTCCCAGCTTGTACCCCCTGCCTTATATATTGCCATAGTCTGTGCACAGACCAAGTACAGGGAGCCTACCCTAAGCTGTGCTATCTATGGACACCAATAGCAGTACTGGCTCTATTAAATAGGAGAGGGGAAAGCATGGATTGGGAATAAGGGGTAAGACAGTGGCCTCATGGATCAAGGGATTTAATGGAAGAGAACCACACCATGAGGATGTTATGAGTGACTATCTGTCCTGCCTTGATACTTGAGTTGGCCTTGGTGGATGCTTCTAGTCTATCCTTGATAACTGCTGAGGCTTTTGGTTTAGTGGCCTCTAACTAGGCAAAGAGAAGGAAGTGAGACCTGGGCCCTTGTATAAACCAGAAAGCCAGACAGCAAATAAGAGCTGAGGTGGGATCCTTCTTGGATCAGGATCTTAGATCAATGCTGTAGATCTAGCCTAGAGGTCAAGAGAGCAAGACTGGGTTTCCCCAGCTTGCACCCCCTGCCTTATATATTGTCAAGGTCTGTGCACAGACCATATATAGGAGGTCTACCCTAAAGTGTGCTATCTGTGGACACCAATAGCTAAAGTAGCTCCTACCTCTAAATAGATATATGAGAGAGAGCATGGGGCAGCAATGAGGAGTGAGGCAGTGGCCTCAAAGATTAAGGGGAAGGAATGGAAGAGAAGCCACACCATAAGGATGTGGATGGAATGGAAGAGCACTGGTATCGATCAATGAAATGGGCATGGCCACCATAAGGCTGAGGAGATCCAATCTGAATCTCTGCCACAGATCAGATTCTAATCTAGATCAAGAGATCAGATGTCATCGGAAGATCTGGATCTTATCTGAGATCTGCCACATTATGTGACCAATATCTAATGCCAGGGAATACTCTGAATTAGGACTTAGCCTTAGCCTAGAGTTTGCCTTATAAGGCTACTTGTTTGCATGATCATGTGTTTCTGGCACATGACCAGTTGCATCACATGCTCTACAGTTCTCATGGTCATGTGAGACCATCATGTTAGATTGGTACCATAACACTTGTGACATCCTTGGTGGATGCTTCTAGTCTGGTCCTAAATACCTGCTGAGGCTTTTGGTCAAGTGGCCTCTAACTTGGCAAATGATGAAAGATGAGACCTGGGCCCCTGTGTATAAACCAATAGCCAGACAGCAGTGAGAGCTAAAGGAAGATCCTTCTTGGATTGAAGCCTTAGATCATAGCTGTAGATCTAGCCTAGGTCACAAGAGAGCAAGACTGGGTTTTTCCAGCTTGCACCTCCTGCCTTATATATTGCTGGGAGCTGCACATGGACAACTACAGGAGGCCTACCCTAATGTATGCTATCTATGGTCACCAATAGCATAAGTAGCTCCTAGACCCCAAGTATAAATATAAAGAGAACATGCATGGATCATAAGGAAGGAGTGAGGCAGTGGCCTCATGGATATAGAATGAAGAGGAGAAGCCACACCACAAGGATGTGGGAGAATGGAAGGAAAGTACAAGGGCTCACGGATATGAATATAGCATGGCTGTCATAAGGCTGAGGAGATCTATCTAGATCTCTGCCACAGATCTGCTGATCTTGATCTCATCTGAAATCTGCCACATCAGTAATCTGATACCTTTACATGGGAACTCTGAATAGGACTTAGACCTTAGCCTAGGGTTTCCTTGATTTGGCTACTCATTCACATGATCACATGCTCTACAGTTCTCATGGTCATGTGAGACCATTGTGTTAAGTTGTCACTGTAACAGAGGATATGGGAGGAATGGAAGTGCACTGGTATTAATCTATGAAAGAGGCATGGCCACCATAAGGCTGAGGAGATTTAATCTGGATCTCTGCCACAGATCAGATCCTAATCTAGATCATCAGATCAGATATCATTGAAGAGCTGGATCTGGATTTCATCCTGAGATCTGCCATATCATGTGACTGATATCTGGTGCAGGAGAATACTCTGAATATAGGGACTTAGCCTTAGCCTAGGGTTAACCTTATAAGGCAACTCATTTGCATGATCATGTGATCCTGGTCACATGGCTATGCAACCATTTGCATCACATGCTCAACAGTTCTCATGGTCATGTGCTATGAACCATCATGTTTGCTAGTCACGTAACATTATGTATCTTGTGCAACTACCACTTTTACCTCATGTGATCATGGGAAACACACTCCTAAATAGGTAACCCTAGCTTGGAGTCTGACTTATTATGAGTATCTTCATGATTAGTGGTCATATGATATGAAATCTGGGATCTTCCCAGGATCTGCCCATAAATCTTTCCAATATAGATCTTAATGCTATTTAATAATCTATGGACCTGCATCTACAATCCCATCACATCTGTGGCAGATATCTTCATTCTCATGTTTACCCTGACCTTTTATTATAAGTCTTCCATTCTCTTCCATTCCAATTCCTTGATCCATAAGGCCACTGCCTTATCTCTTCATATTCACTTCATGCTTTCTTCTTGCTTATTTAATAGTGTGCTTTTTTTGCTAGTGGTGTCCATAGCTAGTAGGTAGTCTAGAGTAGGCTTAGGATAGTTGGTCTGTGCACCACCCTGGGCCATATATAAAGGGGCAGGTATGAGTGATCAAGTCTCTCCAGACTTAATCACTTTATATCTTGTATAGTTGCACTTTTTTGGATTTCTACTCTTTCAGAAAAGGTTCTTAGTTGCTTGAGCCTAAGTCTTTTTCAAGTCCTCCTTCATTGCTTCCTTCTTGGTTGCTTCTCTCCAGAGCCTCCATTCAAAGTTCCTCCTCATGTTCCTCCTCTTAGCTCTTTATCTAGATTTAGCCTCTGGGATCCAGAGTTATAACAGTATTTAAATATTATTAGTACTTAATATAGCCTCCTTTTGCTCTAAGTACTGTCTGAATCCTTCTGGGCATGCTATTAATTAATTTCTGATACTCCTCAACTGGTATTTGTATTTGTTACAATTTTGATAAATGTTGAGCAGCTAGAAACTGAAACAAGGGAGTAACTGGAAAACAATTCAAATCAAGCAGGCAAAAAGTGTAGGACTTGAAAATGTATTTCACAGATCAAGGGAGCTTGTCATATCCTATTATCCACTATGTCAACTCTATCCCCTCTAGAACAATTCTGTGTAATTTCCCTCAAGAACTTTGCTCTCTTTACTGTGTTTGCTAACTCTTGCTGCTATTAAACATGGTTGTACCTTATTGACTATCATGACAACTCTGTCCTTTCCAGTACCACTCTAAATAAGGATTCTCAGATGCTCTTATAGATCTATACTTTATCTAGTGTTTTCTTCTAACCACCCTAATTGTTGCTGCCTTACCTTATCTTTCCAGTTTTCTGCCCCCTCCAGATTTGCTCTGAGCTTATTCTGAGAAGCTTTATTTCTCTTCTTTATTTTACTTATTTGAATATGAAATGCATTTCCACTAAATAGCCTTTGTGCTGTTTATTGCAGCTCTAATGTTTCCATTTTACCTTTATATTACCTTTTCATACCTTAGTTTTCAGATTCACCCAGTCACTGTTTCATAATGACATCTAATATCTACCTTCTGTGACATCCCTGTTCCTATCATCCTCTGTCTTTATGCAACTTTGTCATCTGTTTTTGCCTCTGAAAACAACTCTTGTCTAATCTCTATTTCTCCTTAAATAACTGTTAAAACTGGTGAATTCTTGACAAGGATTGGAATCCCTTGTTCAAATATACTGTTAAAATTCAGAGTTCCAAAGGGTGAAAACTTCAGAGCAAACTTCAGATTTAGATGCACTAATGGGGCCTGAACATGGAAGAAGATGTAGTTCTAGAGGCTTTCAAGAAAGTACAGAGATTTTCTGGAAAAGGGTCAGAAAGAGTTTCCCTTGCTCAAACAGGACTTGGCTTTATCTTATATAATGTGCCCTTGCACAACTTGATATTCCAATTTAATATTAAAATAAAGTGAACTAAGCTTGAATATACTGTTGAAATAGTATCTTGATGCTTAAAACTCTGTCATATCTAATACTGAAGAGCTAGGAGAACTTTTGAGTCAAGCATACTACTAGACCACAGAAATGCTAGAGGGAGTAAACTCTAGATGCAAGATACTGTTAGGATTCAGAGTAACAGAAAAGAAGAGCTCCAGAAACAAAATCTGGGGTTGAGCACACTAATGTGGCTCCACCTATGGAGGAGGACATATCTCTAGGGGCTTCTGAAGAAGTCTGGAGATTTCCAGAAGGTCAAGAAGAGCTTTTCTTAAGTTAAACAGGACTTGGCTTCATCTTATGTGATGTGCTTTTGCAGCAACTTAATGTTCTGATTTATGGAGAAGTCAGAGATGTAGAGAAGAGCAGTCTCATGGCTCAATATAAAAGACAGGTAAGACAAAGAATGTCAAGCCCAGTTATAATAAGATCAAGCCCTTAGAATTTTCCTTAAGAATTTCATTGAAACTTGAGGGTACTCCAGAGTGAACTGGAGAGTCAGAAAGTAAGCTGGGGAGCTTAGTCAGAGTAAGGACAAAGTCAAGACAGGGGTATTTTCATTGATATTCAAACTAAGGTACTATATACAGGAGTTACAGTACTTATAGTTTTGAAGTAGCACAAAGTCTAAGCAAGAAAGGAAGATAAGACTGGAGTTGTCTCAGAAGCAAGAGTAGATGCCAAGGTATCTAGGAGACAAATGGAGATATCAGAGAGGACAATGTCAAATCATGTTAGAACTGAAACTGAATAATGGCAAGAAGAGGCAAGATTTAAAACAGGAGAAAAAGAAATGAGAGTGGAAGAAAGTGCAGAGCTAAAATGGAATAGTCTGGAGAGAACAAAGTGAGAACTAAGATGTACTAAGTGACTGAGAATGAAAACAAGGCTAAAGTCAGAATTAGAGCAGAGAAAGAACAGAGGAGTAAAGGAACTGTAATAATACTAGAATGCAAAGAATATAAATGCAACTGGAGTGGAATGGAGTAGTAGAAGGAGGGCCAGAGTTGCATAAAGGAGAATCAGGGGCTAGTATAGCTTACTAGCAAGCTCTGAGTGTGAAAAATCTAGTAGAAGCTGAATTAGAATTGGGTTTAGAATATAGGATATAACATTTACTGAGGAGTTGGAGATGGAAAAGAGAGTGATCTCATGGCTTAACAAAAGGGATAGGCAAGATGAGAAGCATTAGGCTTAGTCATAATAAGGGTAGGTCCTTAATATTATGATCTTTATAAATATCAAGCAGATAGAGACAGAAGCAAGGGAGGAACTGGAAGAATAACCCCAAAACAGAAAGACTTGGATAGTTATTTTACAGACTTCAGGAAGCTAGCTTAAAGAGACACTATATCAAAAAAGGTAGATATTACAAGTGCTCAAGTCTAAAGACTTGAGATACCTGGAAATGCTATTATATCTATGATATACAAACAAAAACAAATATAGTAAGGTAGACAACAATAATAAAGTAACAGGAATAAAATAAAATACTCAATAAAAGAAAGTTGGCCAAAAAAATAGGCTAAAAGTTATAAAAACCATAATGTTACATATTTTGTGCAACCATCACTTTTGAAATGGGCTCTTCCCATTATGGCCTTGATACTCGAACACCTTGGTGGACGCTCCTTCCTCGAACTCTCTTCTGTGTAGCTTTTGTGCTAGTGGCTACAACTAGGCAACTTTAGTTGGAGCCAGGGACTCTTGTATAAACCCAGGGGCCAGGCAGTAAGCGAGAGCTGAAGAGGGATCCTGCTAGAATCAGGTCTTAGATCACCACTGTAGGTTCTAGCCTAGAGGTCAAGAGAGCAAGACTGGGTTTCCCCAGCTTGCACCCCCTGCCTTATATATTGCCGGCAAGTGTGCACAGACTATGTACAGGGGGTCTACCCTAAGTATGCTATCTATGGATCACCAATAGCATAAGGGGCTCATCCTCTAATAGATATATGAAGGAATGCATGGGGCGTGAGGTAGGAGTGAGGCAGTGGCCTCATGGATCAAGGGTTGGGAATGGAAGAGGAAGCACTAGTTCTGAGAGGTGTGGCTGCCTGGTGGCCAAGGAGATCCCATCGGGATCTCTGCCACAGATCAGATCCTAATCTAGATCGAGAGATCAGATGTCATCGGATAGATCCAGATGTCATCTAGAGATCTGCCACATCATGACTAAGGCATGCTTAAGGAAATACTCTGAATAGGGAATGGACTTAGACCTAGCCTAGGGTTTGCCTTTGTATGGCAACTCGTTCGCACAGTCATGTGCAACTGATCATGTGACCAGCGCATCTCGTGCTCTAAGGTTCCCACGGTCACGTGAGACTGCTGTGTTAGGCTGGAGCCATAACAACTTTTATATCATGTGATTATGAAAGATATACTCCATTTCAGGTAACCCTAGCTTGAGGTCTGACTATTTACAAGTACCTTATGGTCAATGGTCACATGATTCAGGATCTGCCCTAGATCTTCCCTATTAAGAATCTAGATATATCTTCTCAGATCTGATAGATCTTGGATCTATATCTATAATCCCATTACATCTATGGCAGAGATCCACATCCTCATGTTTACCCTGATTTTTCATTATGAGTTCTTTCCTTTTCTTCCATTCCATTCCTTGATTTATGAGGCCACTGCCTCACTCCTTTATATCTGCTCCATGCCTTTTCCTCTCCTATTTAATGGTGTACCCTTACTGCTATTGATGTTCATAGATAGTAGCAGTCTAGGGTAGGCTTAGTGTACATGGTCTGTGCACCACCCTGGGCCATATATAAGGGGCAGGTATGGATAGTCAAGTCTCTCTAGACTTGATCACTTTGTATCTTGCTTTAGGCACTTCTTTGGATTTCAACCCTTTCAAGGATTAGGCCCACAGTTGCATGGGCATGAGTCTCTTCTGAGTCCTCCTTTGTCAATTCCTCCTTGGTTGCTCCTCTCCAGAGTCTCCTTTAAGTTTTCCCTTTGTGTTTCTTTCTTTTGATCTTTAGCTAGATATAGCCTCTGGGATCCAGAGTTATAACACATAATACTTAAGATTTCCCTTTAAAAAGATCATTGGACCTGGAGGTTCAAAGGGCAAGCTGGAAAGCTTGGTCAAAGTAATAAAAAAGTTAGAATGATGTGTTTTGTTATTGATATTTGAGCTAAGGTACTACATACAGAGGTATAGTACTTATAACTTTGGAGTAGTAAAATATCTAAGAGAGGAAAGGAAATAAGAATGGAGTTGTCTCAAAAGCAAGGGCAGATGTCAATACATCTTGAAGATGAGTGGAGATGTCAGGAATAACAGTATTAAGTCATATCAGACTAAAACTGAAAGATAGTAGAAAGAGGTAAGAGAAAACAGGGAATAGAAACAGAAGGTAAGAGCAGAATGAAGTACAGAATTGTGATGGAGTAGACTAAAGAGGATGAAGTGCAAATTAAGAATGCACTTAATAACTAAGAACAGAAACAGATTAAAGTCATAGTTAAATCAGAAAAGAAGCAGAGAGTTGGAGGGACTTGTACTAATTACTTGAAGAGAGAAGTGTAAGTATAATTAAAGTGGGATGAAAAGATGTTGGAGGGCCAGAGCAGCATGGAGAATAACTAGGGAGCTATAGTAGCTTGCTGGTAAGCACTAGGGTGCAAGTACCAAGCATAAGCTGGGATAGAATCAGATTTAAAGTCTAAGATATAACAATAAACTAGATCTTCATTGTTTAAATACTTTAGAGGAGAGAATTATCTAAGAAGGAAAATGGAGATGCAACAGAAGTTGTTAAGAAATGAAGACAGATGTCAATACATTCTGAATATAAATGGAGATGTCAATAATAATACTGATAGGAAGAGTATTAGGATAAAATGGATATTTGACAGCAAGTTATAAGGGAAAACTAAGATACAAGTCAAGGAGCAAAGTGGGTCTACTATAGATTTATAGCAGAACAAATGGAGTTTGGAAAGAAAACATTATAAGTAATTTTAAGAGGAAAAAAGCAGAAATATTATGATTTCCTCTTTTTCTTTTCCCTTTCTTTGTTCTAGCTTCCAACCTTAATATATTCCAGACACTTTTTTGTTACATTCTGGAATCTTTAGACTTCTTTTGTTTCAGAACATTCCTTTAGTTAATGGCCGAAACTGTTATAATGCATATTTTTTTCCATTTTTTTACTTTCTCTTTGACTCTTTATATTTGTAATGGGTGGCTATCCATTCTTGCCTTGGTACTTGTGTCACCTTGGTAAACGCCCTGTCCTTGATACTAGAAGTCTGCTGAGGCTTTTGACTAGTGGCCCCTAACTAGGCAGTAAGAGAAGGAATAAGTTCCTGGGCCCTTGTGTATAAACTGCAGCAGGACAGTCAAGAGCTGAAGGGGGATCCTGTTATAATTAGGACAACAAATATTATACCCATCCTGATACCAATGCTCTCTTCATTCCTGAACCTCTCTGGCAAGAGGCTATTCAACATTGTCACGACTCTTCTATAGCAGGACATGGAGGTTGACAAAGAACTCTTCATTTATTAAAGAGATGGTTTTATTGGCCGGATCAAGCAAAGGACGTTGATAACTATTTACGAACCTGCCAAGTGTGCTCCCTCATGAAGGGTTCACAAAAAGCACCAGCAGGCCAACTTTTACCATTACCCATTCCATCTTTGCCGTGGAAAGACATTTCCACAGATTTCATAACAGGACTTCCAGTATCATCTGGATATGATGCAATTTTAGTAGTCGTTGATTGATTTTCAAAAGAGGTGGTCTTTATTCCTTGTTCTTCTTCTCAAACCTCCTCTCTTCATTTAGCCCAAATGTTTTGAGACCACGTTTGGTGTCGACATGGGCTCCCTTCTTCTATTGTATCAGATAGAGGCCCACAGTTTGCCTCTGCATTTACTCAAGAGTTGTGCCACTCCCTTGGCATCTCCCAAAAACTCTCTACCGCTTTCCATCCTCAAACTGATGGACAAACAGAACAGATTAATAGGGAGCTGGAACAATACCTTCGACTTTTTATAGCCAAAAGACAGGACCAATGGGCTAGTTGGATCAAGATTGCAGAAATTTCTCATAACAATGCATATTCCTCTGCAATCAAAACTTTGCCCTTTGCCATTACCAAAAGATACGTTCCTTGTCTTGGTTTCGAAGCACCCTCTCCTTCCAGCTCCTTCGCTCAAGAGCTTGCTCACTCCCATGAGGAAACTCAGAATGCTCTTCGAGAAGCACAAGAGCGCATGAAAAGACAATCTGCATCTAAACGATCAGAGGCACCACATTATGAGAAAGGCCAAGAAGTGTGATTATCCACCGAACATTTATCCCTTCCATATCCCTCTAAGAAACTCACTCAGAAGTGGATAGGGCCTTATAAGATTCTTGATGTCTTACCAAATGCAGTATGACTCAAGTTACCTGCCTCTGTTCACATCCATCCAGTTATCAACATTTCACGAATTAAACCTTACTGTGATCCTCTTCTGAGTCAATCTGTTATTTGACCAGATCCAGTCAAAATTACAGAAGAAGGTCATGAAGAATGGGAGGTACACGAAATTGTTGATTCATGAATCAAAAAAGGGAAATTGGAATACTTGGTTGATTGGAAAGGCTACAATATCTCTGATTGCACATGGGAACCAGAAGTCAACCTCAAGCACGCACCACAGGCTATTGAGGTTTTCCATATCAAAAATCCCTCTGCACCTCGTAAATTATGCAATCTCACCCTTTCCAATTTCCATTCACTTTTCTCTCTGTTATAATCATTTTTCACTTTTCACATCATGTGACCATGGGACACCTTTACCTTTTTACCTTTTCACTTCTTCACCCTTTCACATTTTCACAATGTCACATCTTCACATTTCACTCCTTCACATTTTCACTCATTCACATATCACAGCCTAGACCATGACATCATTGCCTGGCAGCTTCCTTATGGGACTGCTATAGTACTCACTCCTTTATTGCCATTGGTTGGCTGACTATAGCATAGTTAGGGCCGGAGCCATTTACATGGTCCGTGCACACATCTGTAGCATATATAAAGGAGGCTGGCCCAAGCTGGGATTCCCCAGTCTTGTGCACTTGAGCCTTGCGCTTTATACAAGTTCTTGACCCTTCTTCCTTTATCCTCTTGCCTAGTTCTATTGGGACCTAGTTAAAACCCAATTTCTTGAGTATAGTGATCACTAGGATGAGTCATCAGTTTTCAGCAATGGTTTAGTATCAGCTGTTACACTCTCCTTATGAAAACCTTACATCTTCTTCAGCGCTGCCCTTGTCTCATCTGGAATCCGAGACCTAAAAATGGGGTAGTGTTATAATCATTTTTTACTTTTCACATCATGTGACCATGGGACACTTTTACCTTTTTACCTCTTCACCTTTTCACAATGTCACAACTTCACATTTCACATCTTCACATCTTCACACTTTCACATATTACAGCCTAGACCATAACATCATTACCTGGCAGCTTTCTCATGGAACTGCTATGGTACTCACTCCTTTATTGCCATTGGTCAGCTGACTGTAGCATAGTTAGGGCCAGAGCCATTTACATGGTCTGTGCTCATATCTGTAGCATATATAAAGGAGGCTGGCCCAAGCTGGGATTCCCCAGTCTTGTGCACTTGAGCCTTAGGCTTTATACAAGTCCTTGACCCTTCTCTATCATCCTCTTGCCTAGTTCCACTGGGGTCTAGCTAAAACCCAGTCTCTTGAGTTAGTAAAGTGATCACTAGGACCAGTAACGAGTTCTTTAGCAATGGTTCATCTAAAAAGCTGTTTCAGATCCTATCTTGGAATCAAGCCTTAGATCATACTGTAGATCCTAGCCTAAGTCACAAGAGGGCAAGACTGGGGACTCCCAGCCTTGCATCTCCTGCCTTATATATTGCTGGTAACTATGCATGGACCAGCTATAGGAGACCTACCCTAGAGTATGCTATCTATGGCCACCAATAGCACAAGGGGCTCATGACTAAGTAATAAGTAAGGAGAGCATGGATCAGGTGAGGGAGTAAGGCAGTGGCCTCGCAGATGCAGGATGGAGGAGAGGAGCTGCCACACCATGAGAATGTGGGTGGAATGGAAGTGCACTGCCCTGGTTCTACAAATAAGGCATGGCTGCCTAGAGGCCAAGGAGATCCATCAGATCTCTGCCACAGATCCAGATTCTAATCTCCATTAGAGATATCATTGGACTCTAATCTAAGATCTCATCTGAGATCCAGCCACATCATATAATCTCACAAGTGCCAGGGAATACTCTAAATAGAACTACTAACCTTAGCCTAGGGCTTGACCTTATAAGGCTACTCATTCACACAATCATGTGCTACTGATCACATGACCAGAGCATCACATGCTTTCTGGTCTCTCACAGTCACGTGAGACCACATGTTAGGCTGGAGCTGTAACAATATTGGCAAATCACATGACTGTGGTAATCCTTACCATTTCACACCTTCACATGTCACACCTTCACACTTTTACATATCACTGGTCTAGACTGGTCTAGGCTATAATATTATATCTTATTGTAGTCTTATGCTTGCTTTATGTATTTTTAAAATTTTCCAGTCTTGCATACATGAGTCTTTGCTTTATACAAGTCCTTAGCTCCTTTTTCCTTATTTCTCTTGCCTAGTTCCCTGGTATTATGATCTTGGCTTAATGCTGAGATTAATGAGATGGAAAGTTGAAAAACAAGAGCAAAACACTACCAACTCCTATTTTAAGGGCTAGACAAGAGAGATATGACTTAGAATAATGCTCTATAGAAGCAGAGTGCACTGGACTTTACTAGGGATTACTCAATAGCCAAGAAAGGGCTATAGTACAAGTGTCCAAGTCTAAGGACTTGAAACACAAGGCTGCCTTATTAAGTACATGTGCATAAATCAAGCTATACTACTAAATAAGGTAAACTGCTAAATAAGTAAGAAAGTAAAGATATGAAACAAAGAGTAGAAGTAAAAAGTAGATAAATACAATGGCAGGACAATAAAAATAAATGAGAGCATAACACCTGGTTTCTAGTTCAAGCACCTCTAGCACAAGCCCAGCACAAGCCCAAGCCTATAGTTGATTTAGTAATACAATAGTTATGTTTCAAGTTAAATCTTCTCTCTAGCTCTAGCTCTAGCCAACAAGGTCTATGCCAGTTTCTACCTGGGCCTTGTGTAACAAAAGGTTAAAGGAATAATAGCATAACATAGTGTGAGAGGGCAAAAGCACCTGAAGTTGTTTCAGAAGGAAGAGTAGCCTTGGCAGCAATCAGCATATGACAAGTTGTCAGAGAAGCAAAAGATAAAACACTATTCTTGAGATATAGTGGCTCAAAAAACTTTTTGTCCCAATATTTGCATGTTTTGCACTAAATGCAATGGCTATCAATAACTACTAATTATTATGCTAGACTATAAGTATATGAAATGCAGTACTTGCTCTTGGCTTTCTATTGGTCTAATAATCAAAGCATTTGGTTATGTTTTGGTAACATGGTGTTACAGTAACTACCATCCTGCCTTGATACTTGAGTTTTCCTTGGTGGATGCTCCTATCCTATCCTGGATGACTGGTAGGGCTTTTAAGCTAGTGGCCCCTAACTAGGTAAATGAGAGAGTATAATGAGACCCTGGGCCCTTGTATAAACCCTAGCCAGCAGCACTGAGTAATCAGCCTGTATAATGTATAACCAGCCTAGAGATCAAGAGAGCAAGACTGGATTTCCCCAGCTTGCACCCCCTGCCTTATATATTGCCATAGTTTGTGCACAGACCAAGTACAGGGAGCCTACCCTAACCTATGCTATCTATGGACACCAATAGCACTACTGGCTCTATTAAATAGGAGAGGAGAATGCATGGGGCAGATATGAGAAGTGAGGCAGTGGCCTCATGGATCAGAGGATATAATGGAAAAGAACCACACCATGAGAATGTGGAAGGAATGGAAGCACACTGGTATCAATCTATGAATGAGGCATGGCCACCATAAGGCTGAGGAGATCCCATCTGGATCTCTGCCACAGATCAGATTCTAATCTAGATCTCATCTCAAGATCTGCCACATTACATGACTAATACTTGTATGTAGGGAATACTCTGATAAAGAACCAAACCTATGCCTAGGGTTAATCTTGTTTAGGCAAGCAAGTCTCATGGTCACATGACAAGACCATTAGTATTTGCCAAGTATATAATAGCTCTTATTAAGAAGTTCATCAAGAAGATCATTGCTGAAGAAGAGACAATAAAAATCAAAGAAGTTAGTAATAAAGAACCAGAAGTGGGTAGAGTTGAGTTGGGTTTTTAAAATAGAGTACTTCTCCTATGCAAGGTACTTTCTCTCTCTTTTGCATATCTGTACTTGTACTCTTGTCTAGGAAATCCATGAGAATCCCAGTACAAGTTTCTTCTTCCTTGTGCCTGAGACTAGTTATAAATGTCCCCACTTAAGTCAATAGTGAAGCATAAATCAATTGCATTAACTGGGAGTTTGTCTCTCATTACAAGTTCCACACCATTCAACTTTCCACTTCTATTCACATTTACAATATCAACTTCTTTCTTAACAAGAAGGGTCATATAATTCACAAGTGCCCATACTCCTTCAAATGAAAGGAGTAAATGGCTAATTTACTTACCATACCTGCCATTTCTAACCAATTTAAGGAACTCTACTGTTTTAAGACTGCCCAGCCTTTTCTTTGACAACATTGAGTTAGGAAAGTAAGACTATCTAATAACAAATATCTGGTTCATTACCTAGACTGCAAAATCCCCAACCAATTTATCTGCAACAGCCTTTATAAGCAATATTCCTCTTAAGTTATCAATGCCTTTTTTCTATTTTTTTCCCCCATAACCATGGCAAAACTCACCACCTTTACAAAACTTGTAATCAAGGCAGGAAACATCAAAGCTAAGACCACCCTTCCCACTGAGTAAAATACACAGGCAATGCATGGAACAAAGACTAGACTTTAAAGGCTGACTACTACCCTAGAGGGTATTCTGACAACTAGAGTTGACTTTGACTAGGTCAACTAGAACTAGGCAAAATAAGTAATAGTAAATCAAGTAACTTGTATAAAGTAGTAATGCTTAAGTGCACAAGACTGGAAAAACCCAGGCTATGGACTAAGCCTTTATATACTGTACAAGTGTGTGTACAGACCATGTAAGTCTGGCCTACTTTAAACTACTGCTCAGTCAGCCATTCAATAACAAAAGAGAAGTATCTGACTAAGTAAAACATGCACCAATTATAAGGCATAATATTATAGTCTAGATCAGTCTAGACTATGACTATGTGAAGAGATAAAATGTGAAGATGTGAAAATAGTGAAAGGGTAAGGGTTTCCAGGGTTACATGACGTGACATGTGGAGAGTCAAAAGAAAAGTGAAAAGATGGTAAAAATAAAAAAACTGTTATATACTGGCACTACTTAGCTAGGGGCTATTTTTCATTCTTACCCTAAGCTAAGTTTTTTTTACTATTTACTATCTTTGACTGCTTTCTTTGATCTTATCCTATCCTATCTTATATCTTATATCTTATTATGCCATAAGGTTGGGTCTAGCCTGGTCTAGCCTTTGTACCTTATATAGCATAGCCTTTTACCTTATTGTAGCCTAGACTTTCTCTGATGTCATGGCCTAGCTTTCTAATGTCATACCTTACCTTTGCCTTGCTTTCTTTTACTAATTACTCTCTATTTGCCATTGGTTCCTATTTAGTTTTCCTTTGCCCTATTTCCTTATTTAGCATTGTTTTCTGTACACCAGCTACCTCAAGTATTCCTCATGGCCTGGTCCATGCACATCTTGTAGTAATATATAAAGAGGCAAGAGCATAGACTGGTTTCCCAGTCTAGAGCACTTGTTTACTTGTTTACCTTGTTTCCTAGTGCCTTCTCTAGGCTGCCATTCTTTTGTTCCTCCAGTATTGGGCACTCTCCAAGGTGGTTTCCTCTTGCTGTTGGTCTAGACCCATAACAAAAACATTATAATACTGAGTATCAATAATTTACCAGTCTTCTTGAATATCTTCAAGACCCTTGACAAACTTCCTTCATTCAGACCCTAAAACCATGAAATCAACCTCAAGAAATCCTTTGTATCCAAGATCAAAAAGGTCTATTCCCTGTTTATATCTAAATAACAAGTTATTAAGAAATTTATTGAAGAAAACCTTCAAGCAGGCAAAATCCACCCTTTAAACTTCTCCCAGGCATCCTTTGTTATGTGCTCAGCAGAACACTAATGATCTTGTCACATAATTATGAGACTATCTTGCCAAAACAAGAATAACTCTAGATTTGGATTTGATTCTTATTCAAAGTTTTCTTTGCATTTCAGTATTGATTATATAATATGGCAGATCTTAGATAAGATCTAGATTGATTGCAATGATATCTGATCTAACAGATCTAGAATAGAATAGATCTGTTATAATTGCTTTTCATTTTTCCATCATGTGACTGTGGGACCTCTTTTACTTTTCACCTTTTCACCTTTTCACATCTTCATATCTTCACACTTTCACTTCTTCACACTTTCACTTAGTCATGATCTAGACCATGACATTATTGCCTGGCAGATTCCATGAGGAACTACTAAAATACTTGCTCTCTTATTGCCATTGGTTGGATTACTGTAGCATAGTTAGGGCCGGCCCAATTACTTGGTCCGTGCGCAATACTATAGCATATAAAAAGGGCTAGTGCAAGCTGGAACTCCCCAGTCTTGTGCACTTGAGCCTTACAGCTTTATACAAGGCCCTGACTCTTTACTTCACTTCCTTTTGCCTAGTTCACTAGGGTCTAGCCAAAACCCTCAGCTATTAGTTTAAGGTGTCCACTGGGACAGCACCAAGCCATGAGGATAGGATGGGAGATTCTGTTTCAAGATCTGTGGCAGAGATTCAGATAGGGATTTCAATGGCCTTATGACTGCCTGGCCATATTCACATCTGCCAATACTGTATGCTTCCCTTTCATTTTCCCACATTCTTATAAATGTGGTTCTCTTCTACTTCCCTTGATTCATGAGACCACTACCTTATTTCTACCCTTTGCCTCATGCTTTTTTATTTATCAGCTCTGCATACTTACTGCTATTAGTTTATAGATAGTAGTTATCTTTCCTGTATATGGTCTATGTATATCTATCATTAATATATAAGGGATAGAAAGAGACTTGGGGCAACCCAGTCTTAACCACTTCTATTACTACTGCCATCTGGCTTTAGTCTTTATACAGGTATGGCTTATTGCCCAGCTTGGGCCAATGCTTATTACTTTTTTTGCCTAGTTAGGGGCTCTAATCTTAAAAGCCCACTTGTTGTTGTTGTTATCCCTGTTACTCACCAGTCTGTGTCAGTATTGAAAGATACTCTTTAAATGCATGACATCCTTTTTATTTTTTGTCAAGAAAAAGAATGGAAAAATCTGCCCCTATCAAGACTACAGGTATCTCAATGAACATATTACCTAAGATGTCTATTTCCTTTCTCTTATCTCTGACCTTATCAATAAACTTTGAGAAGCTAAACTCTTTATCAAGTTTAACATCTGATAGAAGTATAATAATGTCCATATTAAAGATAAACATCAATGAAAAGCAGCCTTTATCACATACAAAGGTCTCTTTGAACTTACAGTGATATTCTTTGGTCTAAATAACTTTTTTCAGTATTTTATGAATGATTTCTTCCATAGCATAATTATAGAAGAATGTCTTGTTACCTACATGAACAACCTTCTTATTGCTTCTCCTGATGCTGACACTTACCAGACTTGCATCACTTATATTCTTTAATAAATGGCAGACCTCAATCTTTATCTCAAGCTGGAGGAATGTATCTTTACCATTCCTGAAGTAAAATACCTAGGAATAGTAGTTCACTCTGGTAAACTCACCATGGACCCCATTAAACTTGATGGTATTGCCAAATGACCCATTTTCCAGAAAGTTAAAGATATTTGTTCCTTTTTAGAATTTGCTAACTTTTATAGGCAATTTATCCCAAATTACTTGTCCATTGTCCACTTTCTACTTGACCTCACCAAAAAGATGGCTTCTTGATTCTGGACTTCAACCTGCCAGAAATCTTTTGACTTTTTTAAAGCTCTTTTTCCATTCTAGCCCATCCTTCAACTCTTCAATCTTTTCCAGCCTGTCCTCCAACTCCCTGATATTTCCCACCCTTTTGCCATTGCCACCAACACTTTGGCTTATGCATCTGATAATATCCTTCTTCTGTTATGGCTCCAGCCTAACACAGTGGTCTTACGTGACCATGGGAACCTTAGAGCATGAGATGCGCTGGTCACATGATCAGTTGCACGTGACCGTGCGAACGAGTTGCCATACAAGGCAAACCCTAGGCTAGGTCTAAGTCCATTCCCTATTCAGAGTATTTCCTTAAGCACACCTTAGTCATAATGTGGCAGATCTCTAGATGAGATCTGGATCTATCCGATAACATCTGATCTATTGATCTAGATTAGGATCTGATCTGTGGCAGAGATTCAGATGGGATCTCCTTGGCCACCAGGCAGTCACACCTCTCAGGGCTAGTGCTTCCTCTTCCCTTGATCCATGAGGCCACTGCCTCACTCCTACCTCACGCCCCATGCATTCCCTCATATATCTATTAGAGGATGAGTCCCTTATGCTATTGGTGATCCATAGATAGCATATTTAGGGTAGGCCCCCTGTACATGGTCTGTGCACACTTGCAGACAATATATAAGGCAGGGGGTGCAAGCTGGGATTCCCCAGTCTTGCTCTCTTGACCTCTCAGCTAGATCCACAGTAGCGATCTAAGGCTTGATCCTAGCGGATCCCCCTTCAGCTCTCATTCACTGCCTGGCTTCCGGGTTTATACAAGAGACCCTTGGCTCCAACTAAAGTTGCCTAGTTGTAGCCACTAGTCCAAAAGCTACACAGAAGAGAGTTCTAGGAAGGAGCATCCACCAAGGTGTTCAAGTATCAAGGCTATAATGGGAAGAGCCCATTTCACCTTTAGACTAACTTGAATAAAGACTGGTATCCCTTTTTCTATCTCTCCCAGAACTTTTCTGCTGCAGAATGGAACTATAACATTTATAACTGTGAACTTCTTGCCATTGTCTATACCCTTAAAACCTGGCACCAATATCTCCAAGGTTTTCCCCACATTATTCAGATTTTCACCAATTACAAGAATCTCATCTACTTTCATGCTTTTCAAACCCTCAACCATTAACAAGCCTGCTGGCTCCTTGATCTTTCTGACCTCAATATTCAGCTCCATCATATCACTGAATTCATCCTTACTGGTCCTAATGCTCTTTTCCACCATTTTAACCTTTGCCCCTTCAATACCTCCAACAATTCTGCTATTATTACTCTTCTAGAATATCTCTTCTGCTGGATCATTGATGCCACCCTGACTACCCATATTCACAAGCATGTGGTAACTAACCCCCTGTGTCTATCCCTTCTTTATAAATGGGACAATCCCCTGTACCCTGAACTTTATAAGCAGGTGTTAAACAAGAGCATACTCTGGAGAGATGGTCAAACAGGGCTTGGCTTCACCTTATATGGTGTGCCTTTGCACTAGTTCCAGTGCCCCAAATTTCAGAGGGGGTTGAAGGGTCAGAGTAAGTTATAAACTTAAGTTCAAAGGGTAAGGGCATATGGCCTGCTTGCAAGGTTGGAAGAGAAGTTGTGTTATGTACCCCAAGAGTGCAATTATCCAAACTGAACCAGTGAGTGGTGAAGGCCCATGGCAATAACAACAAGATGAGCTTTTGAGACTAGAGCTGCTAACTAGACAAAAAAAGGATTTGAGTGGAATCCTCAAGTAGACAAGCTAATGTTACAAGAGGATTAGACTGGGAAAACCTCAAGTCTGCACCACCCTGTATATATATTTACAAGGGACACAGCCCCATATATCTACTACCTATGGCCACCAATAGCAGTAAGTACTCTTGCTAATAAATAAAAAGCATAGGGTAGAGGGTAAGGAATAAGGCAGTGGCCTCATGGATCAAGGGTGATAGAAGAGAGTCCATATTATGAGAATATGGGAAAATGGAAGGGAAGACTCAGAGACAGCAGATATAAATAAGGCATAGCAACTATAAGGCCAAGGAGATTTTTCTAAATCTCTGCCATAGATTAGATTTTAATCTAAATCCTTCAGATCAGATATTATTGGTATCAATCTAAGATCTTATATAAGGTCCAGCCATGTTATGTAACTATTACCATGAGTCAGAGAATACTCTAAATACAGAATCAAACCTTAGCCTAGAGTTTATCTTGTTTTGACATGCAAGTCCCATGGTTACATAAAAAGACCATTAGTGTTTGCTGAGTGCATAACAAGTTGAAGGAAAAGAGAGAGAGTGCTGAGTTATATTGATATTTATACTGAGGTACAAGATATAAAGCTACAGTACTTATACCATAAAGAAGCAGATTATTGAACAAGGAAAAGGAGATAAAACAGGAGTTGTTACAGAAGCAAAAGCAGGTATTAGTGCAACCTGGATATGAATGAAGATGTTAGATATGACACTAACAATGTTATGTTAGGATAAAACTAAATAATAAAACTAAAGAAAGACAGAGAATAAGCAAAAAGGGCAAGAAATAGGAAATGAGGCCAGAAGGACTATGGAGTTGTGTCAGAAGAACACAGAAGTATGCATAAGGAATTTTTAAGTATTAAATTTGTAAGTATCATTAGATAGACAGAGAATGAGGGAAATAGAAACTAGCTAGCATATAGCTTAAGAGTAATCTTCAACTGGAATTGCATTAGAGATATTGTGGGGTGGACATGATGGTCCAGAATATAATAGCAGATCATAGACTGGAAACTCCATGACAATCTTCTTACCTATCAAGACTACATTTATATTTCTACTGATAAGTCCCTTTACTAATCCATTCTATGCCACTATTACAACCACCCCCTTATCAGTTACCTAGGGTATCTTAAAACCCTCCAACTTATTAAACAAGAATTCTGGTGGCCCAGCATGATTACCTACATTCACCATATTGTTGACAGATGCATTACCTGTCAGCAAAACAAGGTCAATATCCACCCCTCTATCTTTACTCTGTTCCTCATTTGCTTCACCACATTCTGTCTCTTTCAAATAATCTTCTGTGACCTCATTACCAACCTATCTCTCTCTAATGGCTTTAATTTCCACTTGGTCACGGTTAATCATGGGCTTATTAAGAAAATAATTCTGTTATAATCATTTTTCACTTTTCACATCATGTGACCATGGGACACTTTTACTCTTCACATCTTCACATTGTCACATCTTCACATTTCACTCCTTCACATCTTCACTCTTTCACATATCACAGCCTAGACCATGACATCATTACCTGGCAGTATCCTCATGGAACTGCTAAGGTACTCACTCCTTTATTGCCATTGGTCGGCTGACTGTAGCATACTTAGGGCTGGAGCCATTTACATGGTCTGTGTGCATCTTTGTAGCATATATAAGGAGGCTGGCTCAAGCTGGGGATTTCCCAGTCTTGAGCACTTGAGCCTTGTGCTTTATACAAGTCCCTGACTCTTCTCTCTTATCCTTTTGCCTAGTTCCGCTGGGGTCTAGCTAAAACCCAGTCTCTTGAGGTAGAATGCAATCACTAGGACAAGTTTTCAGTTTTCAGCAATGGTTCAGTTGCAGCCGTTTCAAATTCTATGCCCAACCAATAAAACTGCCACCACCAAAGGCATTGCCACTCTCTTCTTTTACAAAGTCTACTTATACTTTGAACTCTATAACAAAATCATTTCAAATCAAGGCTCTCAATTTGCTTTCACCTTTGCAAAGGAGCTTGATAAACTTCTGAACTACAATTCCTCTTTGTTCATTACATATCACCTTCAATCTAATGGGGAAACTAAACAAATCAACCAGGAACTTGAAATTTATTTCTACATCTTCTACATGTTATAATCTTAACTAACAATAAAAGCAAAAAGGTAGAAGGCAAGAGAGAAATGTTATGTGTCTAGCATATATGACAGTCTCTAGCATGTGACCATGAGAACTGTTAAGCATGTGATGCAAATGGTTGCATAGTTATATGATCAGAAGCACATGATTATGTAAATAAGTAGCCTTATTAAAAATAACCCTAGACTAAGGCTAAGTCCTATTCTTTAGAATATTCCCCTGTATAGGTATGAGTCACATAATATGGCAGATCTTAAATGAGATCCAGATATAGTTCCCAATAACATCTGATCTATGGCAGAAATTCAGATGAATCTCCTTGGCCTTGTTACTACCATGCCAATTTCATATCTCTGATTCTGTGCACTTTCTTTTCATTCTCCCATATTCTCATGATGTGGTCTTCTCTTCCATTCCATCCCTTAATGTTATGGTACCAACCTAACAGGATGGTCTCATGTGACCATGAGAGCTGTGGAGCATGTGATGTGACTGGTCATGTGCCAGAAGCACATGATCATGTGAATGAGTAGCCTTATAAGGCAAACCCTAGGCTAAGGCTAAGTCCTACTTCAGAGTATTTCACTGGCATTAGGTATTGGTCACATGATGTGGCAGATCTCAGATGAGATTCAGATCTTCCAATGTCATCTGATCTCTTGATCTAGATTAGGATCTGATCTGTGGCAGAGATCCAGATTGGATCTCCTCAGCCTTATGATGGCCATGCCCATCTCATTAATCAATACCAGTGCTCTTTTATTCCACCCACATTCTTATGGTGTGGCTTCTTTTCCATTTCTTTCCCTTGATCCATAAGGCCACTGCCTCACTCCTCATTGCTGCCCCATGTTCTCCTCTTATATATCTATTTAGAGGTAGGAGCTACTTTAGCTATTGGTGACCATAGATAGCATACTTTAGGGTAGGCCTCCTGTACTTGGTCTGTGCACAGACTTCCACAATATATAAGGCAGGGGGTGCAAGCTGGGAAAACCCAGTCTTGCTCTCTTGACCTCTAGACTAGATCCACAATAGTGATCTTAGGTCTTGATTCAAGATGGATCCCATTTCTGCTCTCATTCACTGTCTGGCTTCTTGGTTTACACAAGGGCCCAGGTCTCATCCTTTCTCTCTTCACCTAGTTAGGGGCAACTAGATCAAAAGCCTCAACAGTTATCAAGGATAGAATAGGAGCATCCACCAAGGTCATCTCGAGTTATAAGGCAGGACAGGTAGTCACCCATTTCACTTAATACATAAGGACACTGCCTTACTCCTTCATTTCTGATCCATATTGAAATGGTCTCTACCGTCCTAGTACTGTCCTCAAGTCTGTGTCCTAGTGGTTACCTCAATACTAAGCTTGGGTTTTAGCTAGACCCCAAGTGAACTAGGCAAGAGTAAAGAGGAATCGAGTGCCTTGTATAAAGCGGAAAGCTCAAGTGCACAAGACTGGAAAATCCCAGCTTGAGCCAGCCTCTTTTATATATGCTACAGATATGTGCACGGACCATGTATATGGTTCCGGCCCTAAATATGCTACAGTCAGCTGACCAATGGCAATAAAGAAGTGAGTACCTTAGCAGTTCCATGTGGAAGCTGCCAGGTAATGATGTCATAGTCTGGGCTGTGATATGTGAAAGAGTGAAGGTGTGAAAGAGTGAAATGTGAAGATGTGACATTGTGAAAAGGTGAAAGATGTGAAGAGATGAAAAATGAAAGGTGTCCCACAATCACATGATGGAAAAAGTAAAAAATGATTATAACACATATATTCCCATTGCTATTTATGGTTGAGCTGTTGTTGCTACTGGTGTCCATAGATAGTAGTACTTTAGAGTAGCCTTCCTGTACTTGGTCTGTATGCAGATCTCTGCAATATATAAGGCAGAGAGTGTAAGCTGGAGTTTCCCCAGTCTTGCTCTCTTGATGTTATAATATACATTTTCCCTTTTATTTAATTTTTCACTCTGTTGCATTTTCCTCTGACTCTTTACATATTCACATCACGTGACCATGTCACCCCTTCACTGTGTCACCATGTCACATCTTTACTATTTCACATTACACACCTTTATCACCTTACACTTTACTAGATCTAGGCTAATCTGGCCTATAATCTCATACCATCTGTTTTCCTCATGTATTTCTAGACTTTTACTCTCTTTCTGCCATTGGGCAGCTTACTGTACACTACTGTAGGGCAGGGCACTCTCTCTTGATCCATGCTTAAGATGCAATAGTATAAAAGGGGTCCAAGTCCAGGCTGGAGCCTCCAGTCTTGTGCACTTGAATCTCTAAGGTTTTCACAAGTCTCTTGACTCAGTACCCCTCTTGCTAGTTCTCCTAGCCTCTAGTTCAAAGGTTAGGCTTCAGCAGAACCCCTAGCAGCAGCAGGAGCACATACCAAGGCTATAGGTATAGTTGCTCAAAGTCTTGTAGTATAACACTTGACCTTTAGCTGATTATACAGATAGCTGGGATCCTCTTTAAGGTTTCCTTATATAGCATCTGCTGACATTGGCTTATACAGGAGTAGTGGTCTCATCTTTCCCTTATTGTCTTGTTTAGGGCCACTAGCTTAAAAGCTCTTTTAGTAGTTTATCAGAAGTTCAGTCTAGGAGTATCCACCAGGTGTTTAAGTCATGAGTTCAATGAGTAGAGTCCCATTTCAAGAAATACCTTCCCAATCTCTAAACTGGGCTATAAATGTTATGTGACTAGCAAACATAATGGTTTATAGCACATAACTATGGAAACTGTTAAGCATGTGATGTGAATGGTTGCATAGTCATGTGACCAGGAGCACATGATCATGTGAATGAGATGCCTTATAAAGATAACCCTAGGCTAATGCTAAGTTCTATTATCAGAGTATTCCTCTTGCACAAAGGTAACAGTTATGTAATATGGCAGATCTCAGATGAGATCTAGATTAGGATCTGTATCTGTGGCAGAGATCCAGATGGGATCTCCTTGGTCTTATGGTGGCCATGCCTTATTCATAGATTGGAACCAGTGCACTTCCATTCTCCCATATTCTCATGGTGTGGTTCCTCTTCCATTTTATCCCTTGATTCATGAGGCCACTGCCTCACTCCTTTATATCCAATCCATGCATTTCCCTCCCCTTTACTATAGAGCCAGTTACACTATTGGTGACCATAGATAGTGTAGGTTTAGGGTAGGCTTCCTGTACTTGATCTGTGTGCAAGCACTGGCAATATATAAGGCAGAGAGTACAAGCTAGGGAAACCCAGACTTGCTTTCTTGACCTCTAGACTGGTTATACAGGCTGTTACGGCGCAAGCCTAACATGATGGTTGCACAATACCGTGGGAACTGTAGAGCATGTGATGTGCTGGTCATGTGATCAGTTGCATATGATCGTGTGAATGAGTATCCTTACAAGGCAAGCCCTAGGCTAGGGTTAGTAATCCTTTACAAGTATTCCCTTGCATTAAGATATAGGTCACATGATATGGCTGGATCCCCGATGGGATCTTAGATCAGTCCCCAATGATATCTCTACGGAGATTAGGATCTGCATCTGTGACAGAGATCTAGATAGACCTCCTCGGCCTTCAGGTTGCCATGCCTTACTTATAGATCTGCATCTGGTGCTTCCCTTTCATTCTCCCACATCCTCATGGTGTGGCGTATCTTCTCTCCATCTCTTAGTCGCGAGGCCACTGCCTCATTTCTGATCCACGCCCCATGCATGCTACCTTATCTATTACGGAGATGAGCTACTTAGGCTATTGGTTTACATAGATAGCTAACATTAGGGTAGGCTTCCTGTAGTTGGTCCATGTACCTTGACCAGCAATATATAAGGCAGGAAGTGGTGAGCTGAGGTTTCCTCAGTCTCACTCTCTTGTCTCTTAGCTGAGATTATATAAGAGATCTCTATGATCTCCCAGCTGTCCCTCTTTAGGGATCCCCCTGAGCTCTCTAGGGTTGTGCTGGCTCCGACATTCTCTTATGCCTAGTTCAGGGCCACTAGTCTAAAAGCCCTAGCAGACATTTAGGAAGGTGCTCACCAAGGTGGCTGTTATGACTCTGGAAACCAGAGGCTACACCTAGACTATGTTGGAGGAGGAGTGACACTGGAGAGAACCTAAGTGGTGGCTCAGATGAGGAGCAACTGAGGACAACTCTGAAAGATGGAGGATGAAGAGGACTCGGATGAGACACGTGCTTGAGACTGCCTAGTTCCTATGCCTTCCTTGAAGGGCCTGGTTTCCTAAGAAGAGCTTTCTGTAAAGCCTAAACTGCCTATGCTGTCAAGTGATAAAGTCTGAGGACTTTAGCACCTTGAGCTTGGCCTTTATATACTACTCTAAGATGTGCATGGACCATGTACATCTGTGTCTACCCTGAAGTTGTACAGTAAGCCAGCCAGTAGTGTAAGAGGCATACTCGTGTAGGCTGTATGTGTTACAACTCTGGAAACCAGAGGCTACACCTAGACTATGGATGAAAGAGGAGAAACATGGAGATAACCCTAGTGGTGGCTCAGACAAGGAGCAACTGAGGACGACTCTGGAGGATGGAGGACAAAGAGGACTTAGATGAGACACAGACTCCTGACTGCCTAGTTCCTGATCCCTTGAAGGGCCTGGTTTCCTAAGAAGAGCTTGATCTTCAAGCCTAAACTGCCTAAGCTGCAAAGTGATAAAGTCTGAGGGACTTTAGCACTCTGGCTCGGCCTTTATATACTACTCTAAGGAGTGCACGGACCATGTACATCCATACCTACCCTGAAGCTGTATAGTAAGCTAGCCAGTAGTGTAAAGTGACAGTCTCGTGTTGGCCATAAGGGAAATGCATGGATCAGATATTAAGAGATAAGAGGGAATGGAAGAGAAGGGTTGTGGATACAGTGAGGATGGGGATCTCAATCCACAGATGAGATTACCTTGGCAGATCTGTCAGATCCATGGAGATGACCAGATCCAAGATTGGGGAGATCCGGGGAAGATCCAGGGAAGATCCCTAGATATGCCTCATGGCCACTAACCTTAGAGAATACTTGTAGTATAGTATAAGCCTGATCCTAAAGTAGGGTTTAGCCTGATAAGGGTTGGGATTCCCACGATCACGTGAGAGTGAAAGTGGTTATTGCATTGGTTTGCAACAGTATGGTAAGTGCATGGATTGAATATGAAGGAATGAGGCAAAGGGCCTCTTATAAGATGTGGGGGAATGGAAGAGAAGAGGCATGGACACAATGAGGATGGGGATCTCAATCCACAGATGAGATCACCTTGGCAGATCCATCAGATCCACAGAGATGGTTAGATCCGAGATTGAGAGATCAGGGGAAGATCCAGGGAAGATCCCTAGATGTGCCTCATGGCCACTAACCTTAGAAGTACTCATATAGTATAAGCCAGATCCTAAGTTAGGGTTTAGCCTGATAAGGGATGGGATTCTCACGATCACATGAGAATAAAAGTGGTCGTTGCATGGTTTGCAACAGTGGCAGTGAAGCATGAGGATATGGGGAGTTCCCCATAACAATTCTGGGGAGTGGTCCCCAGAGTAAAGGGCATGGGCAGTAATAGGGAGGTCTATGGCAGTAATGGTAAGTGGTTCTATAAGACATAGGGTGGAGAGATTAATAACAAGTAAGAAAAAGGGGGTATAAAGGCTTGGATGGTGAAACGGGATCGTCCCGTTACTTGCTAATCCTCGTAGTCCTTGGTGGACGCTCCTAGACTGTTCTCGACAACTGCTGAGGCTTTTAGACTAGTGGCCTCGAACTAGGCAATGAAAGGAGGTGAGACCACTTCTCTTGTATAAACCTGAAGCCAGCAGTACTGAAGTGTTCAGACTGTATAACCAGCTGAGAGGTCAAGAGAGCAAGACTGAGGAGACCTCAGCTTGCACCCCCTGCCTTATATATTGTCAATGGTCGCGCACAGACCATGTACAGGGAGTCTGCCCTAAACTATGCTATCTATGTAACCAATAGC
>JBBPJW010000515.1:0-27752 GCA_038088935.1 Pulveroboletus aff. viridisquamosus
GCAGAAGCATTAGTAAAACTAAATAGCATCACAAGCCACTTATAGAAGCCATAGCATATATAAAAAGAGATTTTTCACTTATTACTTTTAGCAATACAAATAAGATTGAAATATAACTATTGTAATTAACTATTAAAAATAAGCTTGGATTTGTGCTAAATACTGATAAATATATCTAAGCTTATGCTAAAGGCCTTTTAAACTAGAGGTTAGAAAACTAGGCAAAAGAAAATATAGAAAGGGGTCAAGAATTTATATAAAGCAAAAGCTCAAGTACACAAGATTGAAAAAACTCAGGCTTGAACTTGGCTTTTATATATGCTATAAATGTGTATACAAATCAGGTGGTCTGACCTACTCTAAACTACTATAGTAAGTCATTTAATAGTAGAAAGTAAGTAAAAATCTAGAAATATATAAGTCTAAATAGAGTAGTTATGTTATAATCTAGAATATTTTAGAACTGTAATATGTAAAAATGTAAAAGTATAATATGTAAAAATGTAAAAGAGTGAAATGGTATAACTTACCAGGGTTATATAATGTAACAATATAAAAAGTCAAAGAAAAAGTGAAAGTAATATAAAAATAAAAATACATATAACAGAAATGGTAAGTATGGCAAAGGTTGAGCTTGATGTAGATAGTTATATAACTCAAAGCATCAAAAGATCAGAGATTCTTAGAAGTGAGTAGCAGTCTTTCTATGTAATTTTATTAAGTTCTCAAAAGTTGATATATAGTCTGAGTAAGTCAATTTTTTAATAAACAAACAGAACTAAAGCAATATAAGTGAATATAAAGGGTCAAATGAAGCCAGTAGCAAGATAGTTATTTAAAAAGGTTCTAAATACTTCAAGCTCAAAGAGTAAAAGAAAATAGATGGTGCCAATAGGTGGAAAGGTATCTTCTTCTAGGTTAATCTTTAGATTAAACTTGCAATAGAAAGCAAGAGTGGAAGCCTTGCTTTTGCTGAATATATTAGCAAAGTTGTGGTATTCCAGAAGAACACCAGACAGTTAACTAAGGAGGCAATAAAGGTAGAGTGGAGATAACCTCTGAAAGATGAAGTTGCAAATAGCATGGGACTAAGCCATTGAGGCTGCAGGTAAGTGCAAATGCTGATGAGCTAAGTAGCTCAATTGACAGATATCTGAGATTAGAAGAGATATAGTGAATTGAATTTGGAATTAGTGTGGGTCAGAGAAACTGGAGAATGTAAAGGTGAGCTTGAGGATATTGGCATGTTTGGTTCAGGTAAGCAAACAAGATACAACTCAATATCTAGTTAATCAATGAATTGTGATAGATAAGCCAATTGTGTTCTAGAACAAGAGAACTAGATTCATCCAACAAAGTAATATAGAATGTCATTGAAGTGATGACATCAGTTTTGAAACAAACAGAGAGATCAATGGCATTAGTATTCATAGAGTTAGAAGCGCCATCAAAAAGTCAGAGCTGCATTGGAGAAACAGAATAGATTAGAAGGTTGTAGGTACTAACTAACTTGGTATTTATAAAGCAGTCTGAAGTGCCAGAGTCAATCAGGGCTAGAAACAGAGGAGTGGCATGAGAGACAAGGGTAACAAGAGACATACGTAAACTAGAATCTGAAAGAGTGAACATATTGAGTTCTGATCTTCTATAAAGCACAGGAAGGACCAACATAACCTCCAGCCCATGTGAAGTCTCAGAGGTTGTGGGCTATTTTTTTGCCTCTAAAATAGAGGCCTCTGATTTGGCTTTCAAAGTAAAGGTCTTGGTGATATGAGTCTTAGCTATCTTGTAAGTAGATTTAAGGCAGTCTTTGGCTATGTGGCCAGCAGTCCCACAGAACATACAGAGGTAGTTATTAAAGTGGCATCTTTATTCTTTATTGGTAAGTTTGCCATTCTTACCAAGCTAGGATATAATATTATTTTTCAGAGTAACAGAGGATTTAATGAAACTGGTGGTGATAATAGATTTTCTCTTTGACTCTTTCAAGCCAGAAAATGGAGTGGAAGATATGCAGGTTTTTTTAAAGAATCTGGATGAGTTAAATGACTTTTCTTGGCAACTAATCTCGGATTTGTACTCCTAATAGTAGGTATTGAGAGTTTGAATAAGTTGGCAAAGTTCATGTAGAGTAAAGGGCTTGTTAATGTGGGAAATATCATCTTTAATGCAATTTGAAAGGCCATTATAAAAATAGTATTGAAGGGTAACCTCTTTATAATTCAGACTGGTAAAGTAACCCTATTAAATTCAACAACATACTTGTTGATGTGCTAATAATCTTTCATTGTCAGCTAATCTAATTGTTGCTCTGCATCTCCAACTAGATTATGTGATTTGAAGTTGCTCCAAAATTTATAAACAAACTCCTTGAAGTTGTTTATCTAGAGTACGCATAGATTAGAATTATTCATAAAAAGAAGGTTAGATTCAAACCACTCTCATGCAATGCCATTGAGATAAGATTGGGATAAGTAAAGTAACTTTCAAGCAGTTGGTGGCAAAAGCTTTAGGTTAGTCTTGGAAGTTTAGCTCATATTAAACAAAAAAATTCAAGATCTTCTGAGAATCAGTTTCATCAAACTGGACTGGTTTCCAGACTTTAGCTCTCTATGAGGTATCTGAGGCTTTACTGAAGAAGTGGGCAAGTACACAAATAGCACTAGTGAAATTGTCAAGTATGTGAGTGGAGATAGGTTCACCACATGCAGGAGGCTTATGGCCTTTTTCTGAGCACCAGAGTTAACTTGGAAAAAATGTCACTGGAATTTCCCAAGATATTATGAAATCAATTCATGTGGGTCTTTTTCAGCCTATGGTACGGGAAAAAGGGGCTGTGAAGCAGGCTCTGCTAAAGCATGAGCAGAAAAACTCAGAAATGGTTGGTTGACAGTCTATGAGTGGGTTACATTTTATGTGATCTTAATATCAGAAGATGAGTGCAAATGTAATTTTTGAATATACTGATAAACACTAGGCACACTTTAGATCTCTATGAAACACTCCAGAAAAATGGTCAAATGGAGCTTGGCTTCACTTATATGGTGCACCTTTGCACTGCTCCTGATGTCTCAAATTTCAGAAGGGGGCAGAAAGGGTCAGGGTTAGAGTAAGTCATAGATACAAGTTATAGAGCTATAGTACTTATACCTTAGAGAAGTGGATTATCTGAAAAAAGAAAATTATGTCGGATGAAACTAAAGGGTAATAGGAACAAATAAGGAAAGGAATAGGAACAGGAAGTAGAATTGAAATTAACTACAGAATTATATTAGAAAGGCTGAAACTAAGTATATAAAGTTGTAAGTGTCATTAGATAGAAAGACACAGAGGTAAAAGAAACTAAATAACATGTAGCTAATAAACAAAAAGCAACCAGAGTTGCATCAGAAATAGAATAGGGTAAAATTCATAGATTAGGGTACATAAGGCTGACCCATTGGTAAAGAAGAAAAACACAGAGGAGGTCAGTTTCCATGTGTTTGCATATGTGGGTGGTCAGGATGGCATCAATAATGCGGCAGAATAGATATTTAGAGAGAGTAATAATGGCAGTATTATTGTCAGAGTCAGAGGAGCAAAGGTTAGAGGTATCTGGAACATAGATATGGTTATTAAAATGCAGAAAATCTTTGAAGTCAATTAATTAAAAAAAGTCATATATTGGTAGGGTAGAGAGCTGGACAAGGAATAGGGAATCATGTTATTCAGTTGCTACTCCATCCCAGTTCAGATATACTCATGCTCTTCTTGTCCAGCCATTAGTACAAGTTCCTCTGATGCTTCATTTTTACACTGTTTCAATTTCATACTTTTATTCTCACTTTTTTTCTTATTTCTGTTTTGACTTATACACACAAAATAAAGCCAAGTTCCATTTAACCCAAGAAAGACTCAACTTAATACTATGATAAGGCACCAGAATCAGCTAATGGGACGCTGTTTGATGTCCTCAATAGGGCTTGGATGGCAGGAAGGGAAGATAATGGGGGCTCAGAGAGCAAGCTGGAAGACAGAAAAATAAATGAGGTTGTGGGAAACAGGAATGTAGAAGTAGAGGGTAAGTTCCTAAGTTCTTTTCAGCAAGTTTCTTAGAAGACTATATAGACCTGAAATACTTAGCCTTAATAAAGACCTGGTTACCTATCTTGAAGTCTGGTGCTGGAAATTGATAGGTATCAGTGGAATCTTCATACCTCTTTTGAGCAGCAGCTATCTTTTAATGAAGGAATTTATGGAGTAAGTTGAGGTCATTGGCCATGCATAGGTGCTATTCTTTATTCTATATTCTTATTCTGTGTTCTTACCTCTTTATCAACAGCTATCTTGATATCCTTTATATATACTCTCTGTAGTGAATTAGTTTTTATATTCAGTATTTAGGTGGTGAACATTAGTTAATTAGTATTATGATATCCAGATTTTCAGCATCTAAAACAGCGGCAATTCAGAATACAACATTTCCATTTGCATTACCTTATATGATATGCTCTTCCATAGCTTGGTGTCCTGATTTATAAAGGGATCAGAAGTAAAAAAGAGAGTAATTTTATGGCTTAATATGAAAAACAGGCAAGACAAGGAGCATCAAGCCTAGTATAATAAGAACAAGCTCTTAAAAATTTCTAAAGAGTTTCTAAAACTAAAAAATGGCAAAGAGAAGCAAGAGTTAAAGCAAGAATGAGAAAGAAAATGAGAGTGAAAGGAAGTATGAAATTATATTGGAAAGATTCAGAATGAATGAAGTAAAACTAAATATATTAATTAACTAAGAGTAGAAGTAAGCTAAAGTAAGAATTAGAGTGAAAAAGGAACAGAGAGTCAAAGAAGCTGTAGTAATAACTGGGCAAAAAGAGCACAAGTACATTAAAGTGGAATGAAGTAGTAATGGGAGGGCCAGAGTCGCATGGAAAAGAATCAGAGATTAGTATAGCTTACTGGCAAGAAATTATATTCTGTATTTCAGACTCTAATTTCAACTCTATCCTTTGCTGTCCTTTATACTCTGTACTAGCCAGTAAGCTATACTAGTCCTTGATTTCCTTCATATACCTCTGGCCTTTTTGCTACTACTTTATCCCACTCTAGTTATACTTATGCTTTTTCTGCACTAGTAACACTATAGCTGCTCCAACCCTCTATTTTATTTCCACTCTATTCTGATTTTAGCTTGTTTTATTTTCAGTTACTTTCCTGTTTTGACTTTCACATCTTGTCATCTTTTAGTTTCAGTCTAACATGCCTTCATGCTATCATTGCTAATATCTTTATTTATCTTCAAGATACATTGGCACCTGTCCTTACTTTTGAAATAACTCCAGTCTTATTTCTCCGTCTTACTTAGATATCTTCAGTTCATCCTTACTCTGACCAAGCTTTCAAGCTTACCCTCTAAATCTCCAGTTTACTTTAGAGTAACTCTAGACCTTAATGGAATCCTTAAGGAAATTCTAAGGGCTTCTTCTTATTCTGACTAGGACTGACATACTTACTATATAAGGTGAAGTTAAATTCCATCTAACTCAAGGAAAGCTTCCTTTGATCTTCCAGAATCTCTGGACTTCTTCAGAAGTTCTCAGAGCTATGCTCTTATCTAAACAAGGAAAAGAAAATAAGACAGGAGTTGTCTTATAAGTGAAAGTTAGTATCAATGAAATCTGGATATGAACAGGGATGTCAAATATGACACTGACAATGTTATTTCAGGATAAAACTGAACAATAAAACTAAAAAATGACAGAAAATAGGTAAAAAGGGCAAGGAACAGAAAATAAGGCCAGACAAACCATGAAGTTGTAGAAGAACACAAAAGTAGATATAAGGAATTGTAACTATCATTAGATAAACAAAGTATAAAATAAATGGGAAAACTAGCCAGTATATAGCTTAAGGGTAATCTTTAATCTGAGTTATATTGGAGATATTGCAGAGTGGACATGGTGGTCGGAAATATAACAGTATCTCTTTTTTAAGACCTGAACTCCTAAAGGCCATAGGCTTATGCGACTTGTCTAGGACATACATCTTAAAAAGTACATAAGGAATGAGAAAAGCTCGGTAACATGAAGTATGCTAAGCAAAAATGTTAAGTAAAGGTAAGGAAGGAGGAAAAGGCTTGAAGAAAGACAAAAAAAATTTAAAGAGTGGCTAAAAGAGATTTTCAAGCAGTATGTCAAGAAGTTGAAAAGGTAGGAGGCTATAGAGGCAGTTCATAGATGGGTGAGTAGAACATGCTAATTCTCCCCAAGAACTAATTGGTAAGAGATAAGGTATCAGAACTGGTTGCTGGTGTTATGCACTAACCCAAGATACCTTCTAAATATCAACATGGACCAGTGAGTGACAGGAACCAACAACAATAACAAGAGGACTTTTCACTAGGTGCCCTAGAAAAGTCTCTCCCTACCTCTTATATATTTATAACAGATGTACATGGACCAAGTACAGAAATAGTAACTACCATCTAGTAACCGCAGATATGAATGTGATCAGGAAGCCATAAGGCTAAGGAGATCCCTATCTGGATCTGTGCCACAGATTGATTCTAATCTAGATCTCAAATAAGATCTGCCACATCATATGACCAATAACTATAACATGGGAAATGCTCTGATAAAATTATAGCTAGGACAACTGGTTGATGTCTTGAATAAAGTGTGGATGGTGGAGAGAGAAAATAAGAAATGCTTAAAGAGCAAGCCAGAAGACAGAGAGGTAGCACAGACTGTATATTCTTCAGAAGGCAGAGAATAAAGGAGAGAGAGCCTGCCTGAGCAATTATAAGGTAAGATCCTAAGTTCTTTTTAGCAAGTTTCCTAAAAGGTCAAGTAGATTATGTTTAAGCAGAGGTAAGATTATATTCTGGGTAGATAAAGATAATCAGATACTGATTCTTATTAGTAAAGAAAGGGAAAACACCTATAGTAGCATTAGACACATTGTTGTAAGCAAACTCTATAAGCAGAAGAAGCTCAGATCAATTGTCCTTCTAATAGTTGCAATAAATGTGTAAGTACCATTCCAGAGTTTGATTTATTTACTCAGTCTGGCCATTGCCTTCAGAGTGGTACCCAAAGGTAAAGTGAAGACAAATATTAAGGGCTTGTTCCAAAAAACAGAAGAAATGGGACACAAACTCAAAACTACAATCAGAGGTAATGTGGAATGGAACTCCATGTTTGAAGAACACATAAAGTAAAAAGAGTTTAGCAATCTCCAGAAAGGTTACCTTATTATTTGTAGAAATAAAGATGCAATGCTTTAATAATTAATCTATAATAATAAGAATTTGTTAAATAAGAGCATTCTGGATCTACTCTAAAACTCTCTGGAATAGTAGTCGAATTGGGCTTGGGTTCATCTTATGTGATGTGCCTTTCTACTAGTCCCAGTATCCCAAATTTTGAAGAAAGTCAGAGGGTTGAAGTAAGTCATGGAGACTTAAGTGCAAAGGAGTAAAAGCATATGGCCTGCTCATGAGGGTGGAAGGAGGAGTTAGAGACAGAGGGAGAGAGCACTAGTTATGTTAATATTCAAACTAAGGTAGAAGATTGAGATGGAAGTTGTCTTAGAATTAAAGACAGATATCAATACAATCTGGATACAAACAAAAATGTTAGGTATAACATTAATAATGTCATGCCAGGATAAAACTAAGAGATAAAACCATGAAAGACAGAAAATAAGCAAGAAGGGCAAGAAACAGGAAATGAAGTTAGAGGGACTACAGAGTTATGTTAGAATAACATAGATGTATATATAAGAAATTGTAGGTATTATTAGATAGATAGAGAATGAGATAAACAGAAACTAGCCAGCATAATAGCTTAAGAGTAATCTCCAACTGAAGTTGCATTGGAGATGTTGCAGAGTAAAACAGAGTGGTCCAGAATATAACAGAATTGCAGAGTGTTCAGAAGAAAGTGGAAAAAGCTATAATGCTTATGATACAGTACTTTGACATGGACATAAGCTGTATAAGAGGCAATGTAATCTTTAATAAAAGCTTAAGGCAGAGGATTCAAAGATCAAGGCATGCTTAGCATCAAGGTAATTTGTATTTAAAAAAATAAGCTGATTGAACTGGAAGAGGAATTTTAACCAGTGGGCTTGCTGGCAGGTCAGAAGCATAGTCATAGCAAAATACTTGAGGTTCTTGTGATTAGTAACAATATTAACCTATTACACTGCAAGACTTTGAGCAACTACACCTATAGTCTTGGTATGCACTCCTGCTGCTGCTAGGGATTCTGCTGAAGCCTAGCCTTTGAACTAGAGGCTAGAAAAACTAGGAACTTGTGAAAACCCCCTAGAGGTTCAAGTGCACAAGACTGGAAACTCCAGCTTGGACTTGGACCCCTTTTATACTATTGTATTTTGAGCGCAGATCAAGAGAGTATGCCCTGCCCTACAGTGGTGTATAATAAGCTACCCAATGGCAGAAAGAGAGTGAAAGTCTACAAATATATGAGGAAGACAGGTGGTATGAGATCATAAACTAGATTAGCCTAGACCTAGTGAAATGTAAAGTGGTAAAGATGTGAAATGCGAAATAGTGTAGATGTGACATGGTAACACAGTAAAGGGGTGACAGGGTCATGTGATGTGAATATGTAAAGAGTCAGAAGAAAATGCAACAGGGTAAAAAATGAAATAAAAGGGTAAATGTGCATTATAACATCACTGAGTTTCAAAACTACATAGTCCTTACCAATATCAAGAATGACAATGTCCTTATCACCTACTACAAATCCAGAATTCCCCTCTGGTTATCCCATCAAATTCAAAATCTTGACAAAATCTCTACTCTAGTTAAAGAATAATACAACAAAGCCATTCACTTTTAGAAAACCTTAAACCATGCCAAGCTCATGGAACTTCATTAGAAGAACCCCAAGGCTTATGGCCTAAGCCCCTAGTACCTCTGCCATCCCTTGGGCTAAAAAAGACCTAAATGTTATAGATATTGATTCCGTTAAAATCAGCAAACTTACTCTCTATAAACAAGAATAATGCTTCAAGCTAAGATCACTGCTAAAAAAGAAACCACAAGAATAGAAGAAATTAGTGATGATAAATCTAAGGTGGGAAAAGTTAGGTTGGGTTTTTAAAAAAGAGTATTTCTTCTACAGAAGGTACTCCTTTACTCTCATATGTGCCTAGATTTGTATTCTTATCTAGAAAACCCATAAGAATTGATATATAAGTTTTTCTCTCCACATGTTCAAGTCTAGTTATAGATACCTCCACTCTTATCAATAGCAGAGCACAAATCAACTGTATCAATTAGAAGTTTATCTTCCATCACATGTTTTCTACCACCTGCCTCCCCACTTCCCTTAACATCTGCAATGTCAACTTCTTTCTAAACAAGAAGGATCACATTACCCATAGCTTCCCAGAATGCCAAGTCACTAAAGACTATATTGAAGAAAATCTCCATATCAGCAAAGAATGTTCTCCAATAAATGTCCAATCTTAATCTCCACCTCAAATTGAAAAAAATATCTTTGCCTTCTTAAAAATTGAATACCTTAGCATGGTGGTTTACCCTGGTGAACTTGCCATGGACCCCATCAAACTTGATAGCATTGCCAAATGTCCAACTCCTTCAAAAGTCAAGGATGTCCATTTCTTTTTGAGGTTCACTAACTTTTATAAATACTTTGTTTTCAACTACTCTTCTATTGCTTACTCTCTTCTTAATCTTACCAAGAAGACAACTTCTTGGTCCTGAACTCTAGCTTGCCAGAAATTCTGACTCCATTAAATTGCTCATTTTCTCTCAGCCTGTCCTTCAACTTTTTAACCTCTCTTATCCCTTTGCTATCACCACCAATGTCTTAGCCTACATATTACATGGTATTTTTCTATAGACTGATTTGAATAGGGACTGGTACCCCTGTTTCTATCTCTCCCAGACCTTTTCTGCTACTAAGTGAAACTATAATATCTACAATTATGAACTTTTTGCAATTATCTGTGCTCTTAAAGCCTAGTAACAATATCTTCAGGGCTTATTCCATGTTATACAGATCTTTACTAACCACAAAAATCTTATGTACTTCCATACCCCCCAGATTCTCAACTGTTCACAAGCCCACTGGCTTCTTGACCTTACTGACTTTACCATCCAGCCTCACCATATTGCTGGATTATCACTTGCTAATCCTAATACCTTTTTTCATCAACCAGACCTCTGCTCCACTAACACCTTGGATAATACCTTGGTCACTGCACTGTCCAAGTATCTTTTTCTGTCATGTAATTGATGCAACACTTTCTATACATATTCACAAACATATGGAAACCAACCTCCTTTGTCTGTTCCTCCTTTACAAATAAGACAATTTCATAACTCCTGATTTTTATAAATGTATCACTGACTAGAAGTTGCATAACAATCTCTTACTTATCAAGATTGTGTTTATATTTCCACAGATAAATCCCTCTGCCAATCTATCCTTTGCCACTACCATAACTACTTTCTTACTGGTCACTCCAGTTATCTCAAAAATCTCCAGCTTGTTTAACAGGAGTTCTGGTGGCCTAGTATGGCCACCTATGCCTGCTATTTTATTGAAGAATGTACTTCCTGTTAACAAAACAAAGTTAACACCCATCTCTCTATTCCCACTTTCTTTTCTATTAAATCTACTGTCACTTGCTCTATACAAATGGTCTTTTGCAACCTTATCACCAACCTTCCACTCTCCAATGACTTTAATTCTCTATTGATCATGGTTAATCATGGGCTTACAAAGAGGGTAATTCTTTGCCTCATCAAAAAAACTGCCATAGCTGAGTATTATGCATCTAGTCAATACAATAGTCAATACAATAGTCTTTAGCATGTGACTGTGGGAAATTCAGAGCATGTGATACAAATGATTGCATAGTCATGTGACCAGGAGCACATAATCATGTGAACAAGTAATCTAATAAGATTAACTCTAGATTAAAACTAAGTCCTTTATTTCAGAGTATTTCTTTGCACAAGATACAAGTCACATGATGTGGCAGATCTCAGATAAGATTTAGATATAGTCCCTAATAATATCTAATCTTAGAATTTAGATTAGGATTTGCATCTGTGGCAGAAATCTAGGTGAATCTTTCTTGGCCTTGCTGCTACCATGCTTTATTCATATCTTTAATTCTGTGTGCTTTTCTTTTATTCTCCCACATCCTCATGATATGGTCTTCTCTTCCATTTCTGTCCCTTGATTCATAAGGCCACTGTTTTACTTCTCATTCCTACTCTATGCCTTTCCCTTCCCTTATCTATAGCTGAGTAATTACTGCTATTAGTGTATATAGATAGTAGATTTTAGAATAGGCTTTCTATACTTGGTCTGTGTACAAACTCTAGCAATATATAAGGCAGGGAGTACAAGCTGGGTTTTTTCCAGCCTTGCTCTCTTGATTTCTTAGCTGAAGGTCTATGTAAGAGATTCTCTTGATTTTAAGTTTGTTCTAAGAAGAAATTCACTCTAGCTCTTTTGAAACATAGCTCCTTTGATTTCTGAGCCCACTAGACTCTATACAGGACCATAGTATTATTCTTTTATTTATCTAGTTAGAGGCCACTAGCTAAAAGCCTTACTAGTATTCTAAGAATAGGATTAGGAGCATTTACCAAGGAAAATTATATTATATATCTTATGCAACCATCACTTTTACATTATGTGATCATAGAAGATACACTCCTTTTTAGAAAACCATAGCTTGGGGTCTGACTATTTATAAGCATTTCATGGTCAGTGGTCATATGATAAGAGATCTGAAATCTTCTCAGAATCTGCCCCAGATCTTCCCTATCAAGATCTTGATGTATCTTCATGGATCTGATGGATCTTGGATCTACATCTATGATTTCATCACATCTGTGGCAGAAATTTCCATCCTTATGTTTTCCCTAATCTTCCATTATGAGTTTTCTTGTTATGACTCTGGAAACCAGAGGCTATATCTAGACTGTGGATGAAAGAGAAGGAACACTGAGGGAAAACCTAATGGAGGCTCAGATGAGGAGCAACCGAGGAATAACTAAAGAGTGATGAGGAGGAGGACTTGGATGAGACACATGCCCAGACTGCTAAGGGCCTATGCCTTGAAGGGCCTGGTTTTCTGAGAAGAGCTAACTAGCCAAGTACTGAGAGGTATGAAGTGATAAAGTCTGAGGACTTTAGCACTCATACTTGCCCTTTATATATTGCTCAGAAGAGGGCACGGACCATGTAATTATGGCCTACCCTATAGTGCTGTGTATCTAGTAACCAGTAGCAGTAAGAGAGTACTCGTGTAAGAGGAAAGGGAAGAGCATGGAGCAGAGATCAGGAGTGAGGCTATGGCCTCATGGCTAAGGTGTGGGAAATGGAAGAGAAGGGTCATGGTCAATGTAAGGACAGGGATCTCTGCCACAGATGAGATCACCTTCTAGATCTGTCAGATCCATGGAGATGGTCGGATCGTAAATTGGGCAGATCCAGGGAAGATCCAGGGGAGATCCATAGATGGATCACGTGACCACTGACCATAAGGGAACTTGTAAAGTATGCTGACCCTAGTGTAAGGTTATTCCGAATAGGAGTAGGATTCC
Organism: Pulveroboletus aff. viridisquamosus; assembly: GCA_038088935.1. Lineage (NCBI taxonomy): Eukaryota > Fungi > Basidiomycota > Agaricomycetes > Boletales > Boletaceae > Pulveroboletus > Pulveroboletus aff. viridisquamosus. Next base: position 12,602 of record JBBPJW010000515.1, read on the forward strand.
CATGATCATATGATGTGAAAGTGGTAGTTGTGAGAGGATCGCAACATTTCTCTTCTCTTCTAACCCTTGATATATAAGGCCACTGTCTCATTTTCTTTATATCTGCTTCATGCCTTTCCCTCTCTTATTTAATAGTATACTCTTACTGCTATTGGTATCCATAGATAGTAGTAATCTAGAATAGACTTAGTGTAGTTGGTCTGTATATAAGAGGCAGGTATGGATAGTTAAGTCTCTTCAGACTTGATCATTTTGTACTTTGCAGTTTGTACTTCTTTGAATTCCTACTCTTTTAGGATTAGACCCATAGTTACATGAGCATAAGTTTCTTCTGAGTTCTTTTTTATCAGTTCCTTCTCAGATGCTTTTTTTCAGAGCCTTCTTTAGATTTTCTTCCCATGTTTTTTCTCTCACTCTTTATCTAGGATTAGTTTCTGGGATCCAGAGTTGTAACAGATTGAGTATTAAGAATAGGACAGTAGTCACTGTCAACTTTTTCTTTCTCTTATTTATAGCTAAGCAGTTACTACTATTGGTGTACATAGATAGTAGTACCTTAGGGTAGGCCTCCTGTACTTGGTCTGTGTACAGACCCTGGTAATATTTAAGACAGAAAGTACAAGCTGGATTTTCCCCAGTCTTATTCTCTTTCTCTCTTAGCTGAAGGTTTATATAAGAAACCCTCTAGATCTTTAGTCTGACCCAAGAAGGGATCCACTCTAGCTCTTTTAAGGCATAGCTTCTTTGATTGCTAAGTCCACCAGGCTTTACACAGGATCATAGTATTATTCTTTTATTTGCCTAGTTAAAGGCCACTAGCTAAAAGCCTCACCAGTTTCCAGAATAGAATAGAAGCATTTACCAAGAAAGTTTGAGTATCAAGAATAGAATGGTAGTTGCTGTTACACTAAGAGTATTGCCACCCTCTTCTTTTACAAAGTATATCTATGATTTGATTTTTATGGCAAGATTATCTTGGATAGAGGCCTCCAATTTGCCTTAGCCTTTACTAAGGAGCTTAGTAAATTCCTTAGCTATAACCTTTCTTTCTTTACCACATACCATTTCCAATTCAATGAGAAAACTAAATGAGTAAACTAGGAACTTGAAATCTACCTTTATATCTTCTGCAGAGCTAATCCTTTCAAATGGGCAGAACAAATCCCTCATGCAGAATTCATCCACAATTACCATTTCTACTTAGTTACCAACCAATCTCCATTTTATCTCATAATAAAATATAAATCCCATGCCCTTTTCTTAGTAATCCTTAAGATTTTTATGTCTATAGTTGCTAACAGATTAAAGAATCTGATAGCAGCTAAAGATAAGGCCCTTGCAGCCCATGATCTTGCCTGTCAAACTATAATATCTTATATTCATTTTAAGTTTAACCCTTTTTCTAAAGGGTCTAAAGTCTGACTAAAAGCAAAAAATCTCAAATACTTTATAGTCAATTTCAAGTTCATGCCCAAATGCAAAGGCCCCTTCACTATCACAGAGATACTATTTCCCATCACATACTGCCTTCACCTCCTCACTTTCTGGAAAATCTATCCAGTCTTCCATGCTTTATTGTTATTGCTCTATTATAAATATAATACCTATAGGAAAAACTTCCCAGCTCTATCCCTGGACCTTGTAGAAGGTCAAGAAGAATATAAAGTTAAGCAGATATTAAATTATTATGGCTTATCTTTCTTTTACTCCTTTCTAATTCAATAAAAAGATTACTCAGCTAAAAAAGACTTATGGGAATCTAAGTCTAATCTTTACAATGCCTTCAAACTCATTGAGATATATAAACATCACCACTTTCTTTTTCCCCCATCCTTAGCCCCCCCATGCCCTTACAAACCCCAACAGAAACTATGCTTTCCCAAGAAATCCAGTTAATAGCAATATTTTATAATTTTATCTATTACTTATGCTCTATCTCCAACTTTACCACTGACCCTGCTTCAGCCACCATCTCCACTGCTGAATCTTTCACCAAAATTACCCACCAACCATTCCCAGTTCATGCTTACATAAATCTAAATCATATAATAACTATCTCTAGTGATCTCTCTTCTGTTTTTTTTCTCTAAGCCTTTCTCATAGAATTTCTCCACCCTAGTAACCTCATAACCTTCCCCCCACCCAGTACCTCCAACTCTAAGCCCACTACTATTGCCAACACCCAGTCTGACCCCCTTTTTATTTCCTCTCCTACTTTGTACTTTATTTATTCCCCTCATATTATCAATTCTTCCACTATCTGCCTTATCAAACTCCATGCCATTACTGCCATAGACCTATCCATTGCCATTCATACTCTTTACCCTGACGGTTGCTTCTCTGATTACTTCACCTTGACACATTTATTTATTTTTGATTCTTGCCTCTCTTTGTCTATTAGATCTTACCTAGATATGAACTTCCCTCTATGGGCCCTCTATACCCTCTATTACCAGGCAGAATGCATTCACCTTATCTTTATCCTTCTCTAATGCTTAGCCAAGTTTAATATCAAGACTATCCATATTGGCCTTAATACCATTCACTGCCAGATATCCTTTGTCCTAGATAATCTGGCCTATTAACTCAAGTTCAGTAAATTTCTTACTGACATTGATTGCTTTAAATACAAATTATCTGTGGTTTATTAGCATTCTATTCCCACTATCTCTTCTCCTTCATCCACATCATTTTTTTCCCTCTTTCTGAAGGAAATTGCTACCATCACCTATGTTAAAAACTGGTGGACTGGCCACCATGGCTGTGCTTAACTCCCCTTCTTTCATTCTTATTACCATAATGGCTACTTTCAATGCCATGCCCTCAAATATCAGCATATTGACTGCATAGTATAATAATATCCCACCTGCTTGTAATGATATTCTGGTCACAATCAGGCTTGTTGTTCTCTTTGCTATCTCTGTCTTGGCAGTCTACCACCTTTTTCTCCTCCTTACATGGCTTCTCCTTCTCTCACAGCTTCTCTTTCTTTCACAGCTTCTTTTGTGGCTTCTTCCATTTACAGCACTCATGTGGTTCTTACCATTATACTCCACTGTCTCTTCTACTCCCTCTACCTTCCTATTACACTAATGATAATGATGTTATCAATGAGATTAGCTGGGATAATATCATGGGCTTCCCCATCCCCTCTTTCTAGTTTCCTTTGATGTTCAACAGGGTCATTAAACATACTGGGGGGGTAATATTATAATCAGTTCTATTTATTTTCCTTTTCTCTTGTTTTAGCTTCAGATTTCATATATTTATGACACTTTCTTGTTTTGTTCTGGAACATTTAGACTTCTTCTGTTCCAGAACTTCTCACTCAGTCAGCAGATATTACTCACCATCCACTTCCATTACATCCCATCCATTTTTACACAGATTACTTAGTTACCTTAGTTATTTACTTTGACTCATTCAACTAAGTCTAAATCTTATTCCAGTAGTATAAGTAGTGTACTCCACCTTTCATATTCTCTATGCTATTTCTGCCTTATCTTGCCTTGCTCTGCCTTACTCTACTTTATTCTTCTTAAAACATTGTTAGAATCCTTAGCCCATTTGTAACTATCATTGGCAAGTATTTCTTTATTTTCAACTAGTCTAGCATTCTAGTTTTGTCTCTAATCTTCACTGAGAGAGTATGGTGCCATCCCATATTTGCACCATCACTTTTATCCTTAGGCTAACTCTTGTTAAGCCTTTTACTTAGCCCTAGCCCATAAGATCTATATTAGTTCCTACTTAGGCCTAATATAACATCTTATGTGATATGCTCTTGTATAATCTGATGTCCTGATTCACAGAGGAGTCAAAGGCAAAGAGAAAAGTAATCTCATAGCTTAACATGAAGGACAGGTAAGACAAGGATTGTCAAGCCTAGTTATAATAAGAACAAGCCCTTAGAATTTCCTTAAGAATTCCAATAAGGCCTGAAGTTACTTTAAAGTGAACTGGAGATTTAGAGGATGAACTTGGAAGCTTGGTCAGAGTAAGAATGAACTTAAGGTGGGGGTGTTTTCATTGATATTCAAACTATAGTATCATATAGAAGTTATAGTACTTATAGTTCCAGAGTAGTAAAAGGGTTTAAGTAAGAAGAGGAGATAAGACTGGAGTTGTCTCAGAAGTGAAGGCAGGCATTAATGCATTTTGAAGACAAATGAAGATGTTAGCAATAATAGTGTTAAGACATATTAGTCTGAAACTAAAAGATAGTAAAAAAATACAAGAGTTAAAATAGAAATGTGAAAGAAACAAGAGTAAAAGAGAGTATGAAGGTAAAGTGAAATAGTCCAGAGAGAACAAGGTGAAAACAAAGTTATACTAAATAACTGAAAATAAAACAATTGAAAATGAAATAGAACAGAAATGGAATAGAGGATTAGAGCAGCTATAGTATTGCTAGTGCAGAGAAATCATGAGCATAACTAAAGTGAAATAGAGTAGTAGTAAAAGGGCTGGAGATACATGAAGAGAATCAAGGGCTAGTATAGTCTACTGACAAATACTAAGTGCAGAAAATCAAGTAGAAGCTAGACCAGAATTGGATTTAAAATATAAAATATGACAGTATTTCCTTCTTAGATCTAAATTATTAAAGGCTGTAAGTGTGCAACTAGAAGGGTACTGGCATGTAATCTTGTTTAGTGTGAAGATAACCAGCATGTGACTTGTATGGTATGATAACAGGGTAAATAATTGGAGTTTTCAGCTTATTACAAAATAAAAAGATTTGACTTAGTGATTACCCTTCTTTTCTTAAAGATCAATATGTCTGCATTCAAGAATATCAACACCTGGACCAAAGACCATCTTGCAGAGTGCAAGGACAACAATAAAGCATTGAAAAACATCAAGTATGTAAAGTACAAGAAAAGAGTAACAGCAAAAAAGGAGGAGGAATGAAAGAGTGCAGAGGAGGCATGGAGGATGGTGGAGGAGGATGAAAGGGCATAGCAGACAGCAGAGGAGGCTGTCCAAAAAATGTATGTAATAACATAATTTAGTAGTTATGCAAAGAGTAATTAAAGACAACAGGTAATACAAGTACAGGCCCAGGTGGGTCTAGTACTGACAAGGGGAAGTGGAGGGTGGAGGAGGCTTCTGTATGCTGGAGATATGAGGAGAGGGAGCTGAAGTGCAAGATAGGCATAAGGAAAATATCATGTCTTATCTGTTAAGAGACAAAGGCAAGATATAAGTATCCAGGAAAGAAGAAGCCAGTATGAAAGTGCTAGCAGAGAGATACAGAGAAGGAGTGGCCTGAGAAAGGGGCATGCTCAGAGGAGGCAGAGAGAGGTGCTAAGCAGATGGCAGTGATGCAAAAAGTGGAAGGTCAAGTGATATGGGAGATAAGAAGGCAAAACTGGCTACTAAAGCAGCTGGTTGATGTCTTAAATTTCACATGGGTAATGGGCAGAAAGAAGTCAGAAAGTGAGTCAGAGAACAGAGAAGAAAAGAAGGTGGTCCAGAAGATAGTGGAGCTAAGAGCAGAAGTTTAAAAGAAAGCAAAGGTAGAAGAGGAAGAAAATGTAATGATAATTGAGTAATATTGCAATAAATATAATATTACAGGCTCAGCTATGTAGGATTAGAGCTCAGAAAATAAAAAGTAGTAGAGTTGAAGATAGAAGTGCAGGAAGATATAGAGGAAATTTGAAAAGTCTGGAATTTTAACTAAAATAACAAGAATGGGAGAAAATTAATGGCTATAGTGTCTCTTAAACTCTTAAGTGAGCAAGATTCAGAGAAGTCTTGAAAAGGTTTAAATAAGTAAGATTTGTAAAGCATATAAGATTAACTATTTTAGGAAAATCACATAATTAAACAGGTAATATCTTAAGTGGTTATAAGATGGTGGAGAACACAAGGAATTAACTAAAAAAGAAAACAAAAAACCAACTGAGTATCTTGAAGGGGTTCAAAATCACAGATAGGCATTAACTGCTGTTCTGAAACACTTTTATAAAGAAGTAAAAACTGGAATAAAAATAAAACACAACTATTATATTGCTGAACTAACTAATACAAATAGGGCTTGTGCTAGAGGCCTTTGAACTAGAGGCCAGGGAATTAGGCAAAAGAAATGTGTAGAAGAAGTCAAGGACTTGTATAAAATAAAAGCTCAAGTATGCAAAACTGGAAAATTTAGGCTGTAGCACTGGCCCTTATATATGCTACAAGAGTACACATAGACCTTGTGGATCTGACCTACCCTAAACTACTGTATAGTAAGCCATCCAATGGTATAAAGGAACTAGAGACCTAAAAATACATAATGTGAATATAATACTATAGTAAAATATGATATTATGACCTAGACCAGTCTAGACCAGTGATATATGAAGTTGAAAAGGTATAATAATATGAAGTTGTGAAAGAGTGAAATGGTAAGGGTTACCATAGTTATATAATGTAACAATGTGAAGAGTCAAAAGAAAAGTGAAAAGATAGAAAAAATAAAAAGAATAAAAAAATACATTATAATAAAAAAAGCAAAAACAAAAGGTACAGAAGAATATTAGAGTAGTCTTAGAAAAAAAGGACAAGAATTAGACCAGTGCCATATAAAAGAACAGAGTTGGAAACAAATGCCAGAAGTAATTTAAAAAGTAATGAAGTTAGAGAAAAAAAAATTTCTCAAGAGAAAGCTAAAACATAATGATCAAGCAAGAAGACTTCTGTACTCAGTTAAAGTTAGAGTTGACATGCAGTTGGCTCAAAGATAATAATATTCCAGAGAAAATATAAAGCTATCAATTATTTTCAATACTATTATGGCTGAGTTTTCTAATCAAGAGCAAAAGAGGCACAGAATCAAGGTAGTGAATGCTAGAGTCTTAAAAAGATCAGGGAGTAAGGCAAATAATCAAGTAACTGGAATTAGAGGAAATGCCAGAAGAGTGGAGAGTTCCCAGAATATTGCATCTTCTATCAAAGTAGCTCAGAGAGTGGAAGCCACAGGAAATAATTTGGTAGCTAATGCAATCTATGAAGTTAGTGGCCTTCTTTACCAGAAGCTAAGGAAGCAGAATCAGCTTCTTTATGAGATGGACAAACTACAGATAAAGAAGGGCTACTGGAGAGGATATATCATTATAGTAGGGCCTGATATATATGTGATTAACCACAAGGCTGGGATTCATAATAGAAACAGAGGCTAGATGTCCAGAGGAGAATTAAGGGCCAATGCCACTAATTTTAAGGCTTAGAAGATACCAGAGGAATGAGAAATGGGGGTTGGAGAGATTCTGGGGGATTTGTTATGGAGCTAAAAGTTACTTATTGAACTCATCTTCCATGTAACAAACAAGAAGTTGTACTTGATTGTAAATGGACCATGTTTTGTTTGCTACTAGTTGCAGAGAAAATAACAATTGAGAGAAAATGGAGATAATTAAAGAAGATCAAAGAAGGAGGCAGTCAACAAAATGACAGAACAGTTACTGCACAGACATCAAGAAGTAGTTAGAGGAAAACAGTTAATACAGAATAAATCTGGTTACTGCTTAAATAAAGGAAAATAGTTGATATAGATATACTGATTGCTGCTTTAAAAGAGAACAAAGATAGAATAGAGTAGGGGAAATAGATAATACAAAGCAAGTCTAATTACTACTGTAGGAGATTCAATAAAGGGAGAATAGAGGGTAAGTAATGAGGCTATAAGGAGAGGATATAAATGTAGATGGTTAGATGCAACTAGCAGTTAGAGATAATAATAAGATACTACTAGATGTGATCAGATGCTATTTTCCCCTCAAGGTTGATATCCCATTATTAATTAGAAGACAGGAAAATAACAGGAATAGGGCCAAATATGGTATGAAAAGCAAAGTGAAAAGAATCCAGAAATACCCAGAAAGAATAAAGAAAAGACTGGAAGAAAAGGCCAATTGAAGAAGATGAAAAAGGAAAAGGTTCCTAAGATAACAGAGCAGAGAGAAAAAGTAAAATAAAAAAGAAACACAGAGTTATCTGAAACAAGGCCAGAATAATACAGAAGTCCCAGGGTAATAGACAAAGAAGACAAAAGTAATTTGAAGAAAGTTCAGAAAGACAAATGATTTTCCAGAACTGGGCAAAGAATACAAAAAGCACTTGAATAGAAGAATTAGAGAAGATAACCCCAAGAAAATAGCAAGGAAAAAGAAAAAGGTTGGAGGATCCTGGACAAGAGTTTGAAAAGGAAAAAAAAAAACAAGGGAAAATTCAAGCAAGTACCAACAGAGAATAACAAGGGAACTGAAACAAAATCTCAAATAACTACAAGAGAGGAAGTAAGAAAAGTTATAACACAATCATAAAGAAGCAGAAATTGTTTTAAAAAATCAGAAGAAAAATGAAAAGGCCCAGAGAGAGCAAGATAGCATGGTTAAATGAAGTTGGATGTGAAGAAAGAGAGTAAGCATTTTTTAAAACCTTGTTAAGTCAGTAAGGGGAGAATAACCTAAGGGTTGCAAGAAAACAAATAGCAGGAACATAATCAAAGGCAGAAAACATAATAAAAAGTATCAGATGCTATAAGCTTAAAGAATATGGAGTTAATCAGGAACTGAAGCAGAGGTATCTCCCTGGAAGGTATATCAACAGATAAAACTGGCACTGCCACAATAAACAGAGAAACACAAACAGATAACTGTGCTTAAGATAGTAGGGTCAAAACTATTAGGGAAAGATAAAAGAGCTGTGATTTAAGATCAGAGTTAGCTGAGACTAGAAATAGTATAGAGTTATAGAGGGTATGTGGGGTGCTGGCATGTGTGAATCAGGAAAACAGACAGTTACTGCTCAATATCTAGAATTAATAGATCACAGTAAATAAGTCAGTGATGTCCTAAAGTCAGTAAACACAAACCATCCAGCAAAGGATAATGCTAGACATCAATCAGAGTAAATCCAACAGTTTTTGGTTTGATAAGGGTCTAATAGCTTGAGTATAAAAGGTGAAAATAAAGAAAAGAAGAGAAATTGGAAGGAAACAGAAAAAGATAAAGTGAAGTAAAAAGAATCAGAGTGTTATGGTTATTAGATTCTAAACAGGACTGGAAATTCAAGCAAGTGATTATTTAATCAGAATTGCATAAAGGTGCAATAATAGAGGTTAGAGTAACAAAGAAGCTCAGAATTAGTTAGCTTTCTGTACTCAAAAAACAAGGTCTCAAAGAATTAGAACTGACTGCTGAAAATGGGTTATCTAAAAGTAAGAGCCAGTGCAAGTGAGTGAGGTAACTGTATAATGGAAAACAGTAAACAACTTGTTGAAAATAAGGGACCAGAAAGAACTAACTAGAACTATATAGACTATAATGGCAAGATCTAAGTGAAATGGCTGTTAACCATCCTGTCCTTATGTCTCAATGGCTGATACTGGTGAGCACAAACTAAGCTGGGGTTTTATGCTAGACCCACAGTGAAACTAGGCAAAGGGAATAAAAGAAGAAGTTAAGTGCCTTGTATAAAGCTTAAGAGCTCAAGTGCACAAGACTGGGGAATTCCAGCTTGTGCCAGCCCTTGATATATGCTATATTATGGTGCACAGACCATGAGACTAAGGTCTACCCTAAACTATGCTACAGTAATCAGACCAATGGCATTAAAGGTGCAAACTAAGTGAAAAAAGAAAGATTTGAAATAATTTAGAATAACTTAGAGTATTCTATGTTAGGATTTTAAGATGATAGTAGTATAGTGGAGTGCCAGGATTATTACTAGAAAGAAAGTGGGAAAAAAAATGCTTATAGAAGATATCATATCATAATCAGAAGACTGCAAATAAGTATTAAAGAAGAATAGGTGGCACTACTATGTAAAAAAGTCAAAAATGCTTGAAAGTTCAGTATAGTGCATGAAGAGGTTGCAGGGATCAGTGTTATATCCTGCATTTCAAATTCAATTTCTGATCCAGCTTCTACTTGGCTTTTTGCACTTAGTGCTTGCTAGTAAACTATTTATACATCTCCAGCTCTTCTGCTACTACTCCTTTTTACTTTAGTTATTCTTATGTTTTTTCTACACTAGCAATATTATAGCTACTCTGATCCTTGTTCTATCTCCACTCTATTCCATTTTCAGTTTTGTTTCATTTTCAGTTATTTAGTACAACATCATTTCTACCTTATTCTCTCTAAACTATTTTACTTCACCTCTATACTCTCTCCTGCTCTTGTTTCTGTCACATTCCTGTTTTGCCTCTTGCATCTTCTCACCACCTTTTAGTTTTAAACTAATATGTCTTGGTACTATCATTGCTAATGTTTCCATTCATTTTTAAAATGCATTGGTACTTGTTCTTGCTTCTGAAATAACTCTAGTCTCATTTTCTCTCCTTGCTTAGATCTTTTTGCTACTCCAGAACTATAAATACTATAACTTCTATATAATACTATAGTTCAAATATTAACAAAAATACCCCTGTCTTAAGTTTGTTCTCATTCTAACCAAGCTTTCAAGCCCATCCTCTAAATCTCTGGTTTACTTTAGAGTAACTCCAGACCTTAATGGAATTCTTAAGGAAATCCTAAGGGCTTGTTCTTATTATAACTAGGCTTGATAATTTTTATCTTGCCTGTCCTTTATGTTAAGTTATAAAACTGCTCTTCTATTTCTTTCTAATCCCTCCATAAATCAGAACATTGGATTATGCAAGGATACATTACATAAGGTGAAACCAAGTTCCATTCAACTCAAGAAAAGCTCCTTTTGACCTTCCAGAATCTCTGGACTCCTTTAAAAGTCCTCAAAGCCATACCCTTATCTATAGATTAAATACTATTAGTAGGCTTAACCCATAAGTTTACTCTAGAGCTTTTTTTATTGTTATCCTGAATTCTAATAGTATCTTGCATCTAAAGTTATCCTCTCTAGTCTCTCTACAGCCTAGTAGCATGCTTGGCTTAGAAGATCTTTTAGTATCCCTAGGATTAGGTCTAATAGTAAAGTAACTAAATTGCCATAGGTTATGACATTAAGCAGTTTTAATGATCAGGAGGCCCATATAAATATTGGTTTTGAAACAAGTGCTTACTAAACATTCTAAAACTGGAGTAAGAAAAAAACAGAATAATTCAAAGATACTCAAAAAGTCAGAAGATAAAAATGGTCAATGGTTAAAAGTGCCTGAGAACACATGGTTATAATGTGATTATGAAAAAGTTGTGATTGACAGCAATGCAAGGGCAAGATTAAGGTTCTGGAAACATTCAAATATTCCAGATGCTCTAAGAAATCAATTAAGAAAGCAGAAACCATGTAAAAGAGTTAAAATCAGAAGTTAAAAGAATATTCTAAGCTGATTCTGGAATGGAGTATAATAACATGGGAAATGCAAGTAGGAGTTTAAATATACTGTTAAAACTGCTCAAAGTTACAACTTATAGCAATCTAGTTGCTTTATTGTCAGACTTAATTCTAAAGGTGCTAAAAGATCTTCTAAGCTAAGCATGCTACTAGGCTATAGGAAGGCTAGAGGGAGTAAACTCTAAGTACAAGATACTATTAGAATTCAGAGTAACAGTAAGAAAGAGCTTTAGAACAAACTTCTGGATTAAGTCTACTAATAATACTCAATCTGTAGATAAGGGCATAAGCTCTAAAGGCTTCTAAAGAAGTTCAGAGATTCCAGAAGATTGAAGAAAGCTTTTTTTGAATTGGATTGAACTTGATTTTATCTTATGTGATATGCTCTTGCACAATTTAATGTCCTAATTTATAAAGAGGTCAGAGGGAGAGAGAAAAGTAATCTCATGGCTTAACACAAAGAACAGGAAAGACAAGAATTATCAAGTCTAGTCATAATAAGAACAAGCCCTTAGAATTTCCTTAAGAGTTCCATTAAGGCCTGGAGTTACTCTAGAATAAACCAGAGATTCAGAAAATGAGCTTGGAAGCTTGATTAGAGTAAGGATAAACTCAAGGTGGGGATATTTTCATTAATATTCAAACTACAGTACCATATAAAAGTTACAGTACTTATAGTTTCAGGGTAGTAAAAGGATCTAAGCAAAAAGAGAAGATAAAACTGGAGTTGTCTTAAAAATAAAGGCAAATGTCAATATACTTTAGAGATAAATGAAGATATCAGCAATGACAGCATCAAGGCATGTTAGTCTGAAACTAAAAGATGGTGAAAAGATATAAGAGTTAAAATAGAAATGTAAAAGAAACAAAAATGGAAGAAAGTATAGAAATGAAGTGAAATAGTCTGAAAAGAATGAGATAAAAACAAAGTTATACTAAATAACTGAAATTGAGACAAAGCTGAAAATGGAATAGAGTAGAAATGGAATGAAGGGTCAGAGCAGTTGTAGTATTGCTAGTGCAGGAAAAGCATAAGTATAACTGAAGTAGAATGAAGTAGTAGTGAAAGGGCTGGAAATGCATAAAGGAAATCAAGGGCTAGTATAGCCTACTGTCAAGTATTAAGTGCAGAAAATCAAGTAAAAGCCAGATCAGAATTGAATTTGAAATGCAGGATATAACAAATATATAGAAAGAAGTAATTGGCCTTTGCTTTGAAGTACAAGAAGTGGACTATAGAAGACTAGAAGAAAATAATCTGGTCAAATGAGATCAAAACCAATAGAATTGGGTTAAATAGGAGGCAATAGGTATGGAAGAAGGTAGGGCAGGGATTAATTAAGAGAAAGGTACAAGAAATAGTCAAGTATAGTAAAGAAAATCTTATAATATGGGAATATATGAACTGAAATAATGTAAGACAACTTGCTGAAACTAAGGGAAGAATAAATGCTGACCAGTATGTGGCCATTTTGAAGAACCACTTGCTGCCCAGTATGAAGAAGAGTGGAATTTCTAATAAAGATTTTTTTTTTAAAACAATAATCCCAAGCATATTTCAAAAAAGGCCAAGAAATATATGAAAAATAACAATGCCATACTCTTGGACTGGCCTTTACAATCTTCAGATATTAGTCCCATTGAACATCAGTGGATTTATCTCAAAAAGAAGTTTTTTAAGTATTCAATATATCCAAAAGAAGTTTGAAAGTTGTGGAAGAGTATAGTAAAGATATAAAAAAATATACTATTAGAAATATGTTAGAATTTGATTGAAATTATGCCTAGAAGGATTCAAGCAGTTATTAAGGCCAAAGAATGCCATATTAAGTATTAAAAATACTATTTTCTGATCTTTTTAACACCCACTTGCAAAATTGAGTTAATATATTCTTGACTTGAATTGATCATATCTTTATAATTTCTTCTTTTAATTAAATAATTTCTTTTGAACTAAATAGCTCTGATTAAATTCTTCTTTTGATACATCAAGACCTTGGTCTTGTTTGTTGTCACTCTAAAGTTATTCAACAAACATTTCAAAAGTACCAAATATTTACTTAATTTTGCAAGTCACTGTAAATATAATAAAGCATTTGAATACTTCAATTCTTTTAAACTTGAGCATTTGTAATATATGCCATTCTTGGCCATTTAGAATAATTCTTTCAGTCTCCAATACTTCTAATGTTATATGATGGCACTACTTAGATAGGGGCTATTTTTTAATCTTACTCTAAGCTAAGTTCTCTTTACTATTTACTATTTTTAACTGCTTTCTTTGATCTTATTTTATTTTATCTTACTTTACCTTAACTTATTTTATATTTTATTATGCCATGTGATTAGCTCTAGCCTGGTCTAGTTTTTGAACCTTATATAACATAGCCTTTTACCTCATTATAGCCTAGACTTTCTCTAATGTTATGTTCTAGCCCTCTAATGTTATATCTTACCTTTGCCTTACTTTCTTTTACTAATTACTTTCTATTTGCCATTGATTCCTATTTAGTTTTTCTTTGCCCTATTTCCTTATTTAGCATTGTTTTCTGTATACTAGCTACCTCATGTACTTCTCATAGCCTGGTTTATGCATATCTTGTAGCAATATATAAAGAAACAAGGGCATAGATGGTTTCCCAATCTATAGCACTTGTTTACTTGTTTACCTGATCATCTTACATCTTCTCTAGGCTGCCATTCTTTTGTCCTCCCCAATTTTAAGTATTCTCCAAGGTAATTTCTGTTATAATGTTTTTTTATTTTTACTATCTTTTCACTTTCACTTTCACTCTTTACAAGTCACATTATATGACCCTGTGAACCTTTTACCTTTCACAATTTCACAATTTCACCACTTTACATATTCACAGTCTAGACTATAACATTATGCTTTATAATTAGTATATGTTTTACTTAGTCAGATACTTCTCTTCTGCTATTGAATGGCTAACTGAGTAATAGTTTAGGGTAGGGTAGATTTACATGATCTGTATGCACTTTCATACAATATATAAGATTCAGTCCATAGCCTGGATTTTCCCAGTCTTATATACTTAAGTTTTGCACTTTATTCAAGATACTTAATTCTATAACTCTTCTCTTGTCTAGTTCTAGTTAACCTAGTTAAAGTTAACTCTAGTCATTTAGAGCACCCATCAGAGTAATAGTCCTTAGCTTTTCAGTTCAATGCATTGCCCATGTATTTTAGTTTTCTTTCACTATTAATCTAGATTTATAATATCTGCATTTTTTTTTTCACTTGTCTAGCCTAGCTTAAAGGCTAAAAGTGTGTTTTTCACTTGTTGCCTTCTTATTACTCTTATTAGCTGCTAAGATTATAACAATTCTAATAATTAAAAGTATATAAAGCATTTCAATAAAGTCTTTGTTTTAAAATGACTGAAATAAAGCTAGTAACCAGTTAAGTAGGTAAAGAATAGTAAGTCAAGTACTATTATGGTTTTTATACTATATCCTACCCTTTAGACTAACTTTATTGTAGAATATTCTAGCTCTTGCTTTAGATTTAGTTTCTTTTATTAACTATTCTCCCTCTTAATCTTGTTATCTCTACTTCCATTGTTTACCTTACTTTAGTTACTTGTTGTGACTTGTGTATCATATATATAATAGAGAATCTGAATATTACAAGTTTTTAAACTTAAGCACTTGTAATATTATAACTCTGGCTTGTAATAAGAGCCAAGAGTAATAATAGAGGCAGAATGTGGGAAAACACTAACCACCACACAGGGGCTACGGCAAGAGTACAAGGAACATAATCTAAAAAGAGCTTAAAGACTAAAAAAGCTAATTATAAGATGCCAGAAAAAGCTAGTAA
>JBBPJW010000516.1:2820-27743 GCA_038088935.1 Pulveroboletus aff. viridisquamosus
GGAGGAACACATGGAAAGATTTCAAGGGAGGTCTTGGAGAGGATCAACCAAGGAGGGAGTAACAAAGGAGGACTTGGAAAGAACTCATGCCCATGCAACTAAGGGCCTGACCTGAAAGGGTAGGGATCCAAAGAAGTGCTTAAAGCAAAGTACAAAGGTGATTAAGTCTGGGAAGACTTGACCATCATACCTGCCCCTATATATATTGCCTAGGGAGGCACATGGACCAACTAATCTAGCCTACCCTAGAGTACTGCTATCTATGGACACCAATAGCAGTAAGGACACACTATTAAATAGGAGAGAATCATGCATGGAGTGGGAATTAAGAATGAGGCTGTGGCCTCATGAATAAGGGGAGGAGAATGGAAGAGAAGACCAGGGTACACATGAGGATGGGGATCTCTGCCACAGATGAGATCATAGATCTCAGGATCTGTCAGATCCATGGAGATATAATCAGATGTAGATGGAAAAGATCCAGGGCAGATACTGGGAAGATCCCAGATCTGAATCATGTGACCACTGACCATAAGGTACTCATAAAAAATAACCAAGCCCTAAGCTAGGGTTAACCTGAAAAGGAGTCTTGTTCCCATGATCATGTGATGTAAAAGTGGTGGTTGCACAAGATGCGCAACAAGATACAAGTAATCAAGACTGGAGAGACTCCAGGTCTTGCCCACCCTGTATATATATTGCCAGTATACACAGGATGACTAAGCTACTATCTATGTACACCAATAGCAGTTATCTCTTGTACCTTTCATAAATAGGAATAGTGGGCATAGGGCATGAACTAGGAATGAGGCAAGGGCCTCATAAATCAAGGGATATGGAAGAGAACCACAACCATGAGAATGTGGGAGGAATGGAATGCTTCAGGGTCAACAGTAATGAATGTGGCATGGCCACCATAAGGCCAAGGAGATCTATTTTGATCTCTGCCACAGATCAGATTCTAATCATGATCCATCAGATCTAATATCATTATAATTGATCTAAGATCTCATTAAGATCCAGCCACATCACGTGACTAACCCATCAGTGGAGAATACTCTGAATAAAGAACCAAACCATAACCTAGGGTTATCCTTGTTTTGGCAGGCAAGTCCCACAGTCACATGAGTGAGACTATTAGTATATGATGGGATCATAACACTATCTTTCTCCATGTTGCTTATACCACCTGTAGTTACCAACAGGTAGTACTAATACTACAGTGCACTACTCCGTGACTAAGTTACCAACATTCTACAATTTTAACACTGCTTTGTTTTTGATGTGGAATTTGAGAGAAACCCTCTTTTTCATCCCAAGATGGCAGTATTGAAACAGCTTCTTCCAACCGTTGCTGAAAACCGTGGACGAGTCCTAGTGATCGCTTTACTTAGATGCAACAGACTGGGTTTTGGGCTAGACCCCAGCGGAACTAGGCAAGAGGAAGTATGAGAAGAGTCAGGGACTTGTATAAAGCCAAAGGCTCAAGTGCACAAGACTGGGGAATACCCAGCTTGTGCCAGCCTCTTTATATGTTACAGTAATGTGCACAGACCATGTAAATAGATCCAGCCCTAAGTATGCTACAGTAAGCCGACCAATGGCAATAAGAGAGCGAGTACCTTAGCAGTTCCATGTGAAAGCTGCCAGGCATGATGTCATGGTCTAGGCTGTGATGTGTGAAAGAGTGAAAGTGTGAAAGTGTGAAATGTGAAAGTGTGACAATGTGAAAGTGTGAAGAAGTGAAAAGGTGAAAGAGTAAAAGTGTCCCACGGTCACGTGATGTGAAAAGTGAAAAATGATTATAACAAGTATAACTTGATGTGATGTTATATTCTGACCATCATGTGAAAATCAACAGTGTTAACTGATTGGGACATGTAACTAAGCAACTACAGTGGCTTAAAAAACTGTCCCAATATTTGCATGTTTTGCACTAAATGCAATGGCTATCAATAACTACTAATTATCATGCTAGGCTATAAGTGTATAAAATGCAGTATTTGCTCTTGGCTTTCTATTGGTCCAATGATCAAAGCATTTAGTTATGTTTGGTAACATGGCAACCATATCAAAATGACAACTTATTGGATCAGTTTTTTGACTTTGAATTCCCATTACATATATTGGACCTTAAAGTACTGTAAGATGATTATATATCTTAGGTTAGTAATATATCATGTCACTCTTATGTTACTAATTAGCCTGCAGCATATATAAACCCTACCATTACAAATAAATTTCCTTATTTTCATTATAAAACATTTTCCTGCTACTTAAAGAGATAATATTATCTTTTTTGCCTCTCTTAATCTTTCCTGTAGGAAAATTGCATTTCAAACTGGTTTAAGAAGTCTACTATGGCTAGGGTTCTTTAGGAAATCCAACCAGAAAAGGAAAATTATCATGGTATTGTCCTTTAAAACTTTTTTCTACCAACAAGTGTACTATTGTTTAACAAATTCTTACTGAAAAGGCCAGTAATATAGTTTAGGTCACTCATTTCATCAATTCTATTGTTAGTACTCCTGTCTACCCACAAACAGTCAGGAATACCCTCAAGAAAGCTTCTCAAAAAGCTATGATAAAGAAGAAAAAATCTTTTCTCTCTGCTATTTATAGAAAAAGCAGGTTGGCCTGTGCTCTAAAGTACCAGCATTGGACTTTAAAGGACAGAAAGAGGGTGATTTGGTCAAATGAGACTAAAATCAATAGGATTGGATTAAATAAATAAGAATATGTGTGGGAAAAGAAAGGAAGGGGATAAGTTCTAAGAAAATCAAAGATACAGTCAAGTTTGAAGAAGGATTACTTATAATATGGGGCTATATTGGATGGAATGATATGGGATTTTTAAGTAAGGTTAAGGGAATAATGGATGCTAAACAGTATATAGCAATTTTGGAGAAAGGATCATTATAGAGCATGAAGAATTCTGGAATTCCTTCAGATAAAATCATTCTTTAGCAAGATAATAATTCCAAGCATATCTCTAGAAGAGCTCAAATCTGGTTTAAGAAGCAAGATATCAAGCTTCTGGATTGACCTGCTCAATCTTCAGATTTTAATTCTATTGAATACACTTGGGGTTATTTGAAAAGATGCTGTTTAGGTTATAAGAGGGCATCTATAGGATATTGAAATTTTATTCTATTTATTTCATTCCTCTTCACTCTCCTTCTATCTCATAATTTTATGCCTTTAGGCCATTCATTTCTTAAAATTTCTATCTTTTTTTCAAGACATACACTAACCATTTCATTACATAATCATGTCATTCTTTTGAGTATAAACACTGCCATGTTGCATTTTAGTCTTTTATTCATATGAAACTAAGGTGAGGCTACTATACACTTGTTACATTTATTAGCTAAACAATACCTACAAGGTCTCCTTGTGTATAGGTTAGTTTAGAAGAATGTTCACAGTCTTTCATTTATATGAAACTGAGGTCTCCTTGAATATAGTGTGATATCCTCTATAGTGTGTTGCAGGTGCTCTGCCCACTCTAACCTTGATACTTGAGACATTCTTGGTGAATACTCCTATCCTTGAACTGTAAGCAGGGCTTTTGTGCTAGTAAACCCTAACTAGGCTGCTGAAAAGAAAGAAGATATGGTGGTTCTGTGTAAAGTCTAGGCTCAGCAACCAGAGGAGCCCCTGCCAGAAGAGAGCTCAATGAGATCCCATCTTGAGATGGTAAAGAAATCTAGTGGGCTACTTGTATAATCCCACAGGTAATTAGCCTAAAGAACAAGTAGAGCAAGACTGGGAAAAACCCAGCTTGCACTCCCTGCCTTATATATTGCCAGAGTCTGCACATAGACCAAGTATAGGGAGTCTATTCTAATGACTACTATCTATAAACACCAATAGTAGTAAGACCTATATTAAATAAGTGAGTGTTATGACTCTGGATCCCAGAGGCTAAACCTAGATGAAGAGCAAAATGTTACAGGCATCTATTCATCCTCCCTTGATACTTGAACTACCTTGATGGATGCTCCTATCCTATCCTGGGAAACTGGTGAGGCTTTTAGCTAGTGGCCTCTAACTAGGCAAAGAAAAAGAATAAGACCACTGCTCTTGTATAAACCAGTAGCCAGCAGAAAGTAACTTATCCTGTATAATCAGCTAAGAGGTCAAGAGAGCAAGACTGGGGAAATCCCAGCTTGCACCCCCTGCCTTATATATTGCTTAGGTCTGTGCACAAACCAAATATAGGAGGCCTACCCTAAGATCTACTATCTATGAACACCAATAGCAGTAACCTCTCAACTAATAGATAAGAGCTGGAGAATACATGAAGCAGGAATGAGGAGTGGGGCAGTGACCTCATGGATCAAGGGAATGGAATAAAAGAGAAGTGCACAGGATTAAAGATATAAAGAAGACCTGGTAGCAACAAGGTCTAGAAGATCCAATCTGGATCTCTGCCACTGATGCAGATCCTAATCTAGATCCTAAGATCAGATACTCTAATATATAGAACTTAGCCTTAGTCTAGAGTTAACCTTATAAGAATACTTATTCACACAATCATGTGCTCCTAATCACATGACTATGCAACCATTTGCACCACATGCTCAACAGTTCCCACAGTCATGTGCTTGAGACCATCATGTTCACTAGCTGTCTAACACAGTGCATCTCACAAAACAGGAGTTCATCAATTATAGGATGAGATGATAATAGAGTAGAAAAGTATTTCTGTAAAGGAGTGTCAAAAATGAATAGAAATCATGCCTAGAAGGATTCAAGCAGTTATCAAGGCCAAGGGAGGTCATACCAGGTATTAAATACCATATCCTATTTAAAGTCAAAAAACTGTCCCAATAAGTTGTCATTTTGATATGGTTGCCATGTTACCAAAACATAACCAAATGCTTTGATCATTGGACCAATAGAAAGCCAAAAGCAAGTACTACATTTTATATACTTATAGCCTAGCATGATAATCAGTAGTTATTGATATCCATTGCATTTAGTTCAAAACATGCAAATATTGGGACAGTTTTTTGAGCCACTGTATAGTTAAAGAGTCAGTGTCAAGTCTCCTTAAACTTGAGCAATTGAGCCATAACCTTTTTTGTGGTTCCCTCAGTGTCTTTCTTAAGTCTTGTGTGCATTTCCATGCTTATTTTCACCTTTGCTAGCCCTTTGGCTGAGTTAGTTTTCATGCTCCTTTGTTCTTGATCCCTTGTCTTTGCTGCTGGCTAGTCTTGAGAACATCAAGTCATATTACCAACTGTGGAATGTCTTTGATAATCCATCTGAGGTGCTCCAAACTTGCATCCCAGAGAAAGTATAGTGTTCAAAGCCAAATTATGAACAAGGGCTTAAGAAAATCACTTAGATGATGCAAAAATAGGCTTGGTGCTCAAAAAATCACACCATTACACAATTACTACTAGTTCAGATCACATTATTATTATTTTCAGAGCATCTATAGGCTATATACTTACATTCTACCGCAAGATGGATAAGGAATAGTGAGGATGTAGTGTGTATTTATGGACATCCTCAGTACTACCGGCAGTCTCCACAGTACCACCACTGCCAACACATCTGGATAGACGCGTCAAACCATTCCCGCCGCCCCGCTATGCGCGTAATGTGCACATGGGTTCTGAAATAGACGTGGAGACCACCTCACGGCAAACGAGTACATCGTGTATGCGCCGCATGACGGTGCGTATCCAGAGGACCTCCGAGACCATCCAGATGAACACGAAGGATATCGGGACCAGTTTGGGACATTTGTGCCGTGGAGGGAGGAACAACCCGAGCTGCCTGCATCGTTGCCGTATCATGGGAGACCGCCCGCGCAGCCTTATGATTGGGTGAGCTTTTTGTTGTTGTCGCTGGCATTCCTTTTTCTTTTCTTTTTCTCTCTCGCTCGTTTGTGTTGCGTGACATTCACTGGTCGCGTCCGTCTAGTGTCTAGTTTATGATGTACAACAAAATGACACCAACGTGTCCATTTGAATGACATCCATGTGCAAACGGAGGATAACGAAATGTCGCATGGCAGACAGTCGACTCTCGTTACCGATAGGCCCACGGTTTGAGTGGAACAGGATCGATCTTCAGAGAGTATCAAGTTCGATGGAGATCAAGAGGGCGAGACCGAAGAAATGGCCCGAACTCGCGGTACCGTATACCCCAGACGAACATGAACTGCTCACGAGCACTGCAAGACGTCGTTATTGCTATCCTCGACCGTACTATCCTGTACTTGGGCAGTCATGGCCGTTCGGCAGTTTTGCGACACATCACGATTCCACAGATAGTTCTCGCCGTCTACACGAATGGACATACCTAGGGCATATTTAGACGTTCTTTGGGGCTGAACTAGGGTCATCGAGCGTCCGCCCCGTCAGAAGGCCTGATCAACTCGAGTGGTGACTACGTAGTTGCTCATGTGCCTCCATGATCGAGATCACTTCACGCGATCACCAGTCATCGATTGTTCACAGGAGCAATCAGCAATCGACGCACGAGGGGATGTGCATGGATGGATTCGCGGCAGAACGACGGCTAGTGACTACCATCCTAAACACGCAACGATCGGTCTGCCACCAGGAAGCAACAACGCCGTCACGGCATACGAACGAGGGGAGAAGCATCGACATGTGTAACATCCGGCACATACCAAGCACCAAGCTACGCAGAACCTGTTTCAACCGGTCTGAGTCGTATACTCTCGATAGAGGTCATCAACAAATTGCTTGTTTGTCTATCCTCGCAAATTCGCGTTCAGCGAGCGTAGCACAAAGAGAAGAGAATAAGCGACGCACGTATATCAAAGATAGAACCTCTGTGACAAAGTCCTTCCTCGATAAATTTCTCAAGCGATCGGCATCGTCCTGTGACGCGAGTGAGAACAAGAGCGCCGACTGTGCACCGTTGATGTTGATCTTTGGTATGTCGGCAGGAGCATTCGAGTGAGATGGCTTCAGGCTGGCATTGTTTGCGCACTCGGGCTGCGCTGCACGTTTTACTTTCCCGTTGGGCATATTGGACATGCCCGTTGGGGGGCCAGACACGGGAGAGACTATGCGTGTGGGGGCAGGGACATCCCAGCTCTTCTCAATCTCCTCGCGCTCCTTCTGCTGATCCTTTTTCGAGCGCCTTGATTTCTTTCCTTTGGCTGCGTGCCTCTCGAATGCGTCCGGGTCGCTCAGAGCGCTCGTATCGGCGAAGTCGAGTTCAATCACATCCGAGTCAGTTTCAACGAGGGGAGGACGCGGATATGGCCAGAGCTCCGAGTCAGTTTCAAACGGAACCAGTGGTCGAGGTTTGGGAGGGTTCTTGCCGGCAGATGATGTAGAAGTGGAGTTAGCGCGGGATTGGGCATAGATCGTGGGTGTGGATTCCGAGTCCGCGGGAGTAGCGATCGCCGGTTTAGTGGAGCCCGAGGTGATGGCACCGACGCATGTGTTCTGCTGCTCGATGCGTGCAGCCGTCAACAAGTCGCTAACTTGACTAATGTTGGAGCCAAAGCCTCGCAACGCAGGACGGGGGGTGACGTCTCCGAGGACACGCGACCCTGGCTTCCCACCTTCGTCGTCAACTATACGCGTCGTAGGTAGAGAAAGCTGTGGAATCGGCGCTGTAAAAGATCCAGGTTCTGAAGCACCATCGTCACTGGCCTCGTTGTCACCTTCATACCGCGCAGATGAAGCACGAGATGGCGGAAGGCCCAGAAGAGTAGATATAACCTCTTGATTGAGAACTTGAGGGAGGGCAGTGGTGGTCGGCTTTGGGGAGAGGATGTGTGGGTCCTGCGATAAGGCAGTGGGAGGGAGGGACTGAGGGGAGTTGGTGTAAGATGGAATGCAGTGGTTGCGTGATGCGGATTGAGGGGCATGGCGTTGAAGGGGAATGGCGGAGATATTAGCGCGGGATGCAGGATGTAGAGGGGGTGGAGTGGCAGACGCAAAGATGGTGTCTAGAAGCGCAAGGCCGCGTGTAGGCGCAGATGCAGCCGAAGACAATGGTGGAGGTACGGACATGGTTCGAGGAGGGGGACCCGAGATACTGGCCAATAGGCTGGCAGCTGTCGTCTCTGATCCATTGGTATCGTTCGAGAATTGGGATTGGAATGGGGTCGCGAGTTTGGCGAGGAGTCTGTCAAGCCCCGATGGACTATTGAGAGGAACGGAAATGGATGGAGCTGGACGATCGTCCTCCTCTCCTGACTCTGAGATACTATGTATGCTGCTGGTATTCGAAGTACTTGATGCAGAACGGGCATGATGTATATGGTCTACACCGAAATAAGCGATTGAGAGCTATTCTGAAGAAGAGCTTACCGCTAGCTCTAGAACTTGATCGGAAGCTTGGAGGAGGGGGCCTCTCTGGTCCGTACCTGAATTCATCAGGATACGGAAGGTTCTTCTTAATGTAATCATGTAGGCTACCAGTACCGAGGATCAGAACTAATTGCAAGGTGTTCCAAGGAGCACACACCGCATCACTACATCGGTCATGGATTCTCTTGCGTCTGTGGCAAAGCACCATAGACCGACAGTCTGCGAGCGTCCCTTATCAGCGTCGTGGAGCTTTTCGGGGTCAGTGATAGCGAATTCAGGAGCAAATTTTGTGGCGGGTCCGTCTCGGATAGATAAGGGGAGCTTTGAGCGGGCCTCTGCTAATCGGTGAGCGGTAAAATCGGGGTAGTGGCGCATCATGAGATAGCTGCCATGTACGCCGACGCTATCTTCTGGATATAATCGTTGGATGTAATCCTCCATTCCGACACGGTTCATAATATAGAGTCCATATGGTGGATACGAGTCACTGGAGAAGGATGTGAGGAGAGGAGGGGGGGGGGTTGAGTGACCGTACCGTTCGTAGAGAAACATGCTTCCCTCGTAGCCCTGTTTCTCCCACTTGTCACCATTATGATGATACACACAGACATGGCTGAATTGGTCAAATATGGATACAATCGATGAATCTCTTCTGCGGATGACGTTCATGTTGGAAACGTATCTTGAGGCTGGGGACATGCCAAGGGAGGGTGGAGGAGACGAGGCTGGTGTTTGGTGTTGGGACGGGACATTTCGAAAGGCGAGAGACGAGTTTGAGCGGGATCGGCGAGGAGGTCCCATGCTGGTCAGAGGACAACACGCACAAAAAGTCGACCCTCCCTTTGGGGGGTGTTGTTCTTCTTTGCGCGCCTTCACGTGACCAAACGCGAGCGCGCTTATTTGGTCTTGTTTTGTGTAGCTGGTTGAAAACGGCAAGCGAATGTGCTTCACCACCTTGTCTTCACCTCCGACACGATGGTGCCGGTCAGTCCCTCTTTCTCCTCCAGATATCCACTCACCGTCCTCTAGACACGCCGTGTAACACGCGCTGCGGCCTCCACACACAACGAGAACGCTACTGCCCGTCCAATCACTCGCTCAAAACCCCCATCCAAAGGTCCATCAATGGCCACTTCGCAATCCACTGCTCTCTCTCGTGCTACCGCACCTACTGTCGCTTCTAGGGCAAAGGCCAACGAGAACGATGTGGATGCCGCGACTCAAGGCAAGCGCAAGCGTGACGCACTCGCTCAGGTCCCCAAGAACGCCAACAAGGCAAAGTCCGCACTTGCCCCCAAGGAAGTCAAGCCCAAAGGCAACGATCCTCCTTCTGCCAAGGCCAAGTTCGATGGCGTCGTTATCAAATCAAAACCGCCTCCGTCCGCTGGCAGCCGTCGACCCTTGTCGACCGTCGCCGCAACTCGGCATGCCTCCAAGGCCACTACACAAGTGCGTCCACTGCCGGAAATAAAAGAAGGATCAGCTCCAGTACCTGTTTGTACCGACGATGCCATGGCCGTCGACGTTGTGCCCTCCGCCCCGCTAATGGGTTCTAAACGTGTTCATTGTCCCCCCGCGGTAACTACATCTCATGTCATCAAGGAGGTACAACGAGTAGACCTTTCAAAGCGAACCACTTCCTGTCTCAATGTCAAAGCTAAGACTCGAGAAGAGGATGACAACCGTGTTTTCAAGAAGCGGCGAACATCATCCGACCCACCCGACGAGGCAAAGTTACTTGAGGAACAGGATGAGCATGAGGCCCAGGTGGCCGCCTCGCTGAACACAGGTGTTTATAGTGAGCCGGAGGCCGACCCAAACGGGGACGGATGGGATGACCTTGACGCCGAAGACGGTGACGACCCTTTGATGGTTAGTGAATACGTAACTGAGATTTTCGACTACATGAAGCATGTCGAGGTAGCTGTCATCTCTGTAGACTGCTTACCGTCACCTGACCTGCCTTTCACAGCTCTCTACGCTCCCCAATCCTGATTACATGTCAAGTCAAAAGGAGCTCGCGTGGTCGATGCGAGGCATCCTGCTCGACTGGCTCGTTCAGGTTCATGCTCGCTTTCGTCTCCTCCCTGAAACATTCTTCTTGTGTGTTAATATCATCGATCGCTTCCTATCGGCGCGAGTTGTATCGCTTGCCAAGCTTCAGTTGGTCGGCATAACGTGTCTCTTTATCGCGTCCAAGGTAGAAGAAATTGTGGCGCCTTCTGTATCCCACTTCCTTCACTGCGCAGACTCCTCATATACTGAGTCCGAGATTCTACTCGCCGAGCGCTACGTGTTGAAGACGATTGATTGGAACTTGACATTCCCAAACCCAATGCATTTCCTCCGCCGCATCAGTAAGGCTGATGACTATGACGTTAAGGCCCGTACCATCGGCAAGTACCTTTTGGAGGTTGGGGCGCTCGAATGGCGGTTGTTGGCTACTCCTCCGTCCCTCATGGCCGCTGCTTCAATCTGGCTAGCCCGCTTGATTCTTGGTAACTATAAATGGGTGAGTTCATGCACTCGTATCCATCAAATAGTTGTTCATGTTTTTCGCGAAGACTGCAAACTTGGCCCACTACTCCTCTTATGCAGAAAGTGCCTTACTCCCTACGGCGAATCTGATGCTGAATTACATACTAAAACCCATACGGCACGAGTCGTTTCACAGGAAGTACGCTGGGAAACGTTTTCTGAAGGTAAGCATACTCGACGTCCATATAGTCGACTTGTCCTTATGTTGCATGCAGGTAAGTATCTGGGTACGCGAGTGGGCACTCGAACGATGGGATGAGAGCACGCAAGTGTTCCTGAGGGATGATCTCCTGAAGCTAAAAGCTCTTTGTCGGGCCGATCATCAACACCTGGACCCAATAGCTGAGAACGGCGACGCCGAGGGTATTGAGGATTCGTAGCCGCGATAACCCCTTCAACCCACTCTTGCACCGACGAATCTAGAAAATTATTCCATCGCATATCCATGGACACTCTATATTCGACTCATTCGCGCGCATCCTAATATCCCATCATCACGACCACGCATCATTTGTTTATTTCGCAACCAAGAATTTTCTCGTCAACGTCTCTTATTCATCACTCGTTATGTCTAATTGGCTTACGCCCCATTCCATGGAAGTTGACCGTCATCTGGTGTTGTCCTTTTATCGTTTTGTCAGCCCTTCCGGTTCGTCGCTATTCTCTTGGGCTTTGCAGCGCAACATTGCTACCGTCTGGAGTCCATTTGCTATGTTGCTATCGATCTTCGCGTACATTGTTCGTCGCCATTGATCTCTATCTAGCGCTGCGTTGCCTTTTGAGGTTGTCATTGGATGTGTCGTTCATGCGCTTCCTGGTGGACGAACTGATTCCTAGGATACCTAACCTGTTCGGTTTGATGTGTGTCCATATGTCTTCATGGTCTCTCATTTCTTGCATATACTTCCCCCTCCATCCGGCTGTCCTTCCGATCCCTTGGCATCATCTTTGTTTATGTCTACGCGCAATACCTTGTGACCATTTTAGTGGGGCTCATTATGAATGCCTTTTACTTTGTGGCCCTTTGAGATACTTGAGGAGGTGTACATGTAGAAAAGCCGAATGATCACACAAACTGCAGTTCTAATAGACTCCGACTGGCGAGTATCAGAGCTTCGGTTATACTGCAATGGTTTCAGTGACCATATCTAGCTGACAATTTCATGGCATGGCGTAACTCTACACATATTAGTTGTATTGCACCTGGTATGTACTTGGAAGCTCTAAGAGGATGAATGAAGTCAGTTGAAGAGGAGAGGCATTTCCCCCGACTGCCAACTGTCTATGACCGTCAAAGTCGCTGTACAATATTGTAACAGGTAAAAGCCATGGAATAAGATCGTGGAACAGCATGGGACCCTTAGTTGCAGAACGTCGTAGAAGAGGTGGTGGTGGCGGAACCGTTCACTTCGTTGCCTAGAATAAGCCCATTGGACCATCGACGATAAACATCGTATGCACATTGTGCTTCGTCGAGGTACGCCTCGAGCTGCTTCTGTAGTCTTGCGTCACGAAATGTCGGACAGGTTGGTGCAAATGAGGTCTCCCCTTTGTCGTGTATAATGCGATCGGCCACCCTCTCCCTCCAAGCTACCCAAACGGCCCTTTGATCTGGGATGAGCATGATCAGCACACCTCTCACATCGATCTCCTTGACGGGACGCTGTCGAACGTCGTGACACATCACGAGGCACTGAAACGTCGCCGCAGTAGCATCGGTCCTGAAAGCCCATTTCGTGACTGGTGGATTGCCGAGAACATCAAGGAATTTCGCGGTCCGTATAGGGTAATGCGATGGAACTGATAGGATGAATGTGAGGCACAAGGGAGAAACCAGATCCACGAGCAGCTGCAGCTCGTTGAACTCTGAGTATTCGTGGATATATAGAAACCACGAAACCACTATGGGGGCAGCCCTGGCCCTTGATCTTACGATTTCTGCTGTAGCTTGTGCGAAACACCATACCATGTTCTCCAGGAGACTGCCAGACCGTTTCGAAGCATATCGCACGAACAACCCAAATGGTGCGATTAGGACGAGTAAATTGACTAAGACGAATGTTCCTGTGACTTGCAACAATGGCGAGGCAAACGACGGATGAACAAGCTGCCACAAGGGGAGAATTAGGATCAGACAGAACAATCCCTGGAACAATCCTTCTAACGTCAGGTTGACACCAACTCTCCAGACCGAAGCTTGAAGGACATCTGCAACCGGATATGCAAAGCGGAAACCCTTCTGTGTGATCGCTTCCACCAGGTTCTCGGTGCCACCGCTGAACTCGTCCAGCAATAATGCACATGATGGGGTGGCCATATCAGATCCTTCTGATGACGGGAGAAGTGCAAGGGTGCCATCTCCAAGCCCTGCAACAAGCATCCATGTTATTATCATCTTCGGGACGACATGGAAGAGCATGATCCGAGATGGGTTGAACAGCAAGTCCAGGATCTGACCGAGAAGAAGCATGGATGTAAGGCCATAGACATCGGCCCCTGTGGTGTATCTCCCCTCTGCAAACTCCCTTGGAACTGCTTGCAGGTCTATCACGGCAACCATCCGAGGTTGTGAACTCCCTAATGAGGAAATGCCTGCTCTGGTTTCGTAGTGTGGCAGGTCTCTGCAGAAATGCAGAAGCAACCTTGACAGATGCAAAGATGGTCGTCTCATGGGGTTCGACACTGGCAAAATGACCTCGGGCCCTGACTGTGTCCCCTCCCAGAAAGAATGGACGAGTAAAAGGAAGTCAGAGAACATGAGTGCAAACTGAGAGGGATGGCAGAGAAGCCGGCATAACCGAAGGAAGAAAGATTTAGTCTGGGAGGCAACATCACAGGATATGAATCATCGAATATTCGTGATGCGACCAGGCATAAGGCTTGGTGAAGACTAGTTGCTGCATTAGTTATGCCTTGTCGATGTGGAATTTCGCCTGGGAGACTGTCGAGGGCTTTCAAGATATCCGATTCAAATTTTGAACATAGTCAACAACTGGGAGCCGTCTTTGTTCATAAAAAGGGCGTAGGAAGATTCTGTGTTGTATGCCAAATGCTGTACTTCTCGAGCACCAGTGAAACAAATGCATACGAGCATTGGTGAAGACATTTCAAGACTTTCATCGAATCTTCCCAATTTCCGATCCGATCTGGTAGATTGTGGAGAGCCCAAACCAAAACTTCATAGGCAACTTCATTGACCACAGGGAAAGACTTCAATCTTCTGTGTAAGAATGAGAGACGGATCAACGTTGTACGTATCCGGTGGAAAAAACGCTGACGCGAAGTTGTCTCGCACCGCTAAAAAGAATAGAATTAAGGCGATACCAGGGATGGTAGAAATCCGCAGAAGTAAGTTTTCCCAACACATTACTGGGGTTAGTAGAAAATAAAAAGCTTGAAAGACGACCTCAATGGCGGCTACGAGAACAGCACGTCGAAGAACTTTCCAATGTTCCAGATTCCGGTGAACTTCCAACCGATCGATTGAGGTCACTTGCTTGTGCAGAACAGGGAGTGCAGACATTCTGTCTTCATAGAACGACAAAGACGAAGGCTTTGCAAGTATTTTGTTCGATTTTTAAGTAAATTAGAATAAATGATATATTCAATGGAACACACCTGCCGGCTGATTGAAAGAGAAAGAAATGCACTAGCTGGTCCAAATTCCTGGACTGCAGGTGGACTGCAGGCAGTCAAGGGTCACGTGCAAATAGACCCAAATAAGGACGTTTTCATAACACCTCTCACTGCATACAGACAGCCCACAACAATACCCTTGTTTGATAATACCTTTGCCAGTCTAAATGTATTTTTTCGGATTTTAAATCTCATGTTATGAGTAATCAATTGTAACGCATCCACTTGCTTATTACTGATGACACATTGTGGACTATACACATTATGGACTTTCAGATGTCATTATGAATGCTAGAGTCTGCAAAGTACCACACATATGTTACACCTTAGCTACAGTGTTCTCACTGCATGATGGTGTTTTACCAATTGATTAATATAACACAATGCATTGTGTCATGTTATTTCATTCTCTAAATCAACCAACATCTCCTACATATATAGTTCTGGTGTTTACATGGTCTGCCATATGTTAAACTCTGAATGATCTCTGGGGAAATTCTGGATGACTCCAGAGTAAAGGATTGAGTAGAGCTTGGCTTTACCTTATGTGATATGCCTTTGCACTAGTTCAGTGCTCCAATTTCAGAAGGATCAGAGATATACTGGAGATATAGCATAAGTTATGGAGACTTGAATTAGGGATAAATGTTATCCATCTTATGCAATCACCAATTTCACCTCACATGATCATGGGAAATATACTCCTTTTCAGATAACTCTAGCCTGAAATCCTGGAATCTGACTTACTACAAGTATCTTATAATTAGTAGTTATATAATACAAGATCTGGGATATTTCCAGGATCTGCCCATGGATTTTCCCTATTTAGATCTTGATGCTATCTCCAAGGATCTGACAGATCTATGGAAATGCATCTATAATCTCATTATATCCATGGCAGAGATTTCCATCCTCACATGAGATTCTGATCTTCTTTTATAAGTCTTCTCTTCTCTTTTATTTCAATCTCTTGATATGTGAGGCCATTGCCTCACTCTTTATTTCCACTCCATGTCTTCCCCTCTTTTATTTAATTGTTATGCATCTAGTAAACACAACAGTTCACAGCATGTGACCATGAGAACTGTTGAGCATGTGATGTGAATGGTTACATAGTCATGTGACCAGGAGCATGTGATCATGCAAATGAGTTGCCTTACAAGAATAACCCTAGGCTAAGGCTAAGTCCTATTTATCAGAGTATTTCCCTGCACCAGGTATTAGTCACATGATGTGGCAGATCTCAGATGAGATCTTCTCAGCCTTATGGTGGCCATGCCTATTCATATCTGAGAACCAGTGCATTCTTCCATTCCCCCACATTCTCATGGTGTGGCTTCTCTTCTATCTCATTCTCTTATCCATGAGGCCATTGCCTTACTCCTACCTCATGATCCATGCATTCCCTATCTATTTAGGATAAGAGCTACTTTGGCTATTGGTGTCCATAGATAGCTACATTTAGGGTAGGCTTCCTGTAGTTGGTCCATGCATGACCACTGGCAATATATAAGGCAGGGAGCTAGGGCTGAGGATCCCCTCAGTCTTACTCTCTTGTCCATTACAGGATCTACAAGGGATAGCCCTTGATCTCTTAGCTGTCCCCAAGGGGGAGATTTCTTTGAGCTCTCATAGATTTGGCTCCTTAGGTTGCTAAGCATCTGCTTTATACAGGACCTATAGTATTCTCTCCAAGCAGCCTAGTTAGAGCCACTAGCACAAAAGCTCATTGTGGATCTAGACATGAGGGTGAACATCAAGAAGTCATGAGGCCAGGATGGCAAGAAGCCATAATATTAATAGTACACTTTTACTTCTAGTGGTGTCCATAATTAGCAGTAGTTTAGGGTAGGCTTAGTGTACTTGGTCTATTTGCCACCCTGGACCATATATAAGAGGCAGATATGGATGGTCAAGTTTCTCCAGACTTAATCACTTTATATCTTGCAGTTTGCACTTCTTTGAATTCTAGCCCTTTTAAAGCTTAGACCTTAGTTGCTTGAGCACAAGTCTCTTCCGAGTCCTCCTTTATCAATCCCTTCTTGGTTGCTCCTCTCCAGAGCCTCTTCTTGAGTTTCCTTTCATGTTTCTTCTTTATCTTTTTATCTAGGTTTAGTTTCTGAAATCCAGAGTCATAACAGTAAAGAAATAGATAGTTCATTTAAAAAAAGAGACAGAGTTGCAGAGAGATAAGAATGTCAAGTCTTATTAATATTCAAACTAAGGAACTATAGGACAGGAGTATCTATTCTCAAATACTTCAGAGAAGAGAATTATCTAAGAAGGATAATGGTAATATAACAGAGTCTTCTGTTCTATTCTTGATACTTAATCATTCTTGATAAATGCTGTTATGCACCCAACTGAGTGCCTTCCATAAATGACCAAACACCAGTGTGTGAACAGGGATAACAACAATAACAAGTGGGCTTTTGAGACTAGAGCCCCTAACTAGGCAAAGGAAATGACTGAGCCTTGACCCATATAGGGCATAAGCCACTCTGAAAGAAGACTAGGCTTGTGGCACTAGTAACAGAAGTGGTTAAGACTGGGTTGCCCCAAGTCTCTCCCTCTTTCTTATATATTACCAGGCAATGCACACAGATCATGTATAGGAAAGGTAACTACCACTACTTGACCAATGGCAGTAAGTATACACTAACCTATAGATATGTAAGCATGGGGCAAAGGGTAGGAGTGAGGCAGTGGCCTTACTGATCAAGGGATATAGAAGAGAACCACACCATGAGGATGTGGGAGAATGGAAGATACATCAGGGTCAATGGATATGAAAGAGGCATGGTTGCCATAAGGCCAAGGAGATCTATCTAGATCTCTGCCACAGATCAGATTCTAATCTAGATCCATTAGATCAGATATTATTGGTACAATCTAAGATCTCATCTGAGATCCAGCCATATCATGTGATCAACCCATTAGCAAGGAATACTCTGATATAATAAATCAAATCTAGCCTAGGGTTTATTCTTATAAGGCAGGTAAGTCCCATGGTCATGTGAGTAAATTGTCAGTGTTTGCTGAGCACATAACAAATGCTCCTATCCTATCCTGGGAAACTGGTGAGGCTTTTAGCTAGTGGCCCCTAACTAAAGCAGGTTCTTCCTGCCCTTGCCTTGATACTCAAACTTCCCTGGTGAATGCTTCTAACCTTTCTGGAGAACTGATGAGGCCTTTGTACTAGTGGCCCCTAACTAGGCTTGGTGTAGTGAATGTATGAGCTATGGGCTCTTGATATAAACCCTATGGGCCATTACCTCAAGAGTACTCAAAGGGGATCCCCCTTGGGATTGGCAGTGAGATCTAGAGTATAAGCTTAAGCCTAGGATCCAAGAGGGCAAGACTAGGTTTTCCCAGCTTGCACTTCTTGCCTTATATATTGCAGGAGTTTGCACATAGACCAAGTATAGGGAGTCTACCCTAAAGTAACTATCTATGGCCACCAATAGCCTAAGTAGCTCTAGACCCTAAATAGATATAGTGAATAGCATGGGGCATGAGGTAGAAGTGAGGCAAAGGCCTCACAGATCAGAGAAGGAAGAAGGGTACCACATACCACAAGAATGTGGGTAGAAGGGAAGTGCACAGGCTCACAGATATGAATATGGCATGGCCACCATAAGGCCAAGGAGATCCATTGGATCTCTGCCACAGATCAGATCCTAATCTCCAAGAAGATATAATTGGACCCTGGATCTGGATCTTATTTAAGATCTGCCACATTAGTGATCTGATACCTGCACATGGAAACTCTGAATAAAACTTAGATCTAGCCTAGGGTTATCCTTGTTTGGCTACTCATTCATACAATCATGTGCTCCTGGTCACATGACTATGCAACCATTTGCATCACATGCTCAACAGTTCTCACAGTCACGTGCTGTGGACTGTCATGTTCAGTAAGACCATAACACTAACTAGGCAAAAGAGAAAGAATAAGATTACTACTCTTGTATAAACCAGCAGCCAGGAGAAAGTTGTTATGCATCTTGTGCAACCACCACTTTCACATCACGTGATTGTGGGAATGATACTCCTTTTCAGGTTAACCCTAGCCTAGGGCTTGGCTACTTATTATGAGTACCTTATGGTCAGTGGTCATGTGACTAGGATCTTCCCAGGATCTGCCCAAGATCTTTTCTATCTAGATCTGGTCGTATCTCCATGGATCTAATGGATCCTGAGATCTACGATCTTATCTGTGGCAGAGATCTCCATCCTCATGTGTTACCCTGATCTTCTCTTCCATTCTATTCCCTTGATCCATGAGGCCACTGCCTCACTCTTCATTCCTGCTCCATGCTTTCTCCTCACCTATTTAATAGTGTGTCCTTACTGCTATTGGTGTCCATAAATAGCAGTACTCTAGGGTAGGCTAGATTAGTTGGTCCATGCACCTCCCTAGGCCATATATAAGGGGTGGGTACAGGTAGTTAAGTCTCTCCAGACTTAATCACTTCTTGTACTTGGCTTTAGCCACTTCTTTGGATCTCTGCCCTTTCAGGTTAGGCCCTCAGTTGCATGGGCATGAGTCTCTTCCAAGTCCTCCTTTGTTGCTTCCTCCTTGGTTGCTCCTCTTCAGAGCCTCCACTAGAGTTCTCTTTCATGTTTCCCCTCTAGCTCCTTTATCTAGGTATAGCCTCTGGGATCCAGAGTCATAACAAAAGTGATATTTTATATAACCAGCTATAAGATCAAGAAAGCAAGACTGGGGAAAATTCAGCTTGCACTTCCTGCCTTATATATTGCCAGGATCTGTGTACAGATCAAATACAAGAGGCCTATTTTAAGATCTACTATCTGTGGACACCAATAGTAGTAATCACTCAGCTATATAAATAAAAAAAGATAAAGGCATGGAGTGGAAATGAGAAGTAAGGCAGTGATCTTATGGATCAAGGAATAAGAATAAAAGAGAATACCATATTATAAGAATGTGGGAGAATGAATGGAAAGCACACAGGATCAGAGATATGAATAAAGCATGGCAGCAGCAAGGCTAAGGAGATCCATCTGGATCTCTGCCACAGATCAGATCCTCTATCTAGATCATGAGATCTGCCACATCACATAACTAATAGCTTATATAGGGGAATACTCTGAGATAAAGGACTTAGTCTTAGTCTAGAGTTAAATTTAATAAGGCTATGTGATTGTTATAATCATTTTTTACTTTTCACATCATGTGACCATGGGATACCTTTTACTTTTCACCTCTTCACCTTTTTACCTCTTCACTATTTCACACCTTCACACTCTTCACTCTTCACAGTTCTAGAATGCTCCAGACCATGATATCATTACCTGGCAGTTATCATGAGAAACTGCTAAGGTACTCACTTCTTTATTGCCATTGGTCTGCTTACTGTATCCATAGTTTAGGGCAGACCTAGTTACATGGTCTGTGCACATTCCTATATCATATATAAAGGGCTGGCACAAGCTGGGACTATCTAGTCTTGTGCACTTGAGCTCTAGGGCTTTATACAAGGCACTTGACTCTTCTTCATTCTCCTTTTGCCTAGTTCTCTGTGGTCTAGATCAAACCACAGCTTGTTAGTAAAGGTGTCCACTGGGCCACATCAAGACTTGAAAACAGGACAGCTGCTTGCCATTTCAGCAATCATTCACATTACATGCTCTGAAGTTCCTATGGTCACATGCTAGAGACCATTGTATTTGCTAGATGCATAACAGGTAATGTAATAGAAGTTATTTAAGAAGTAAAGACAGATAACAATGAATTCTGAATATAAATGAAGATGTCAAGGATGATACTGGCAGGAAGACTATCAGAGTAAAACTAATATATGATAGCAAGAAACAAGAGAAAAATAAAATATGAGTTAAAAAGTAAAGCAGACTAAATATGGAATTATAATGAAATAATTGGAGTTTGACAAGCAACAATTATAAGTAATTCTAAGAGGCAGGGAATGGAGATTAAAGGAATGGTAACACTATTATTGTTAAAACAAAGCAAACTAAGTTCAACTATACTGTTAAAACAGTATTTTGATGCTTAAACTCTATTATATCTAATTCTAAGGAGTTAAAAGAACTTCTAGGTCAAGTATACTGCTAAACCATAGAGGAATGCTAGAGGGGTTAGGCTCTAGGTGTAAGATACTTGTTAGAACTCAGAGTAACAGAAAAGAAAAACTTCAAAGGCAAACTCCAGGATTGGGCATACTAATGTGGCTTAAACTGTAGATAAGGACATAGCTCTGGAGGCCTCTGAAGAAGTCTGAAGATTTCTGAAAGGTTTAGGGGAGCTTTCCTTGGATTAAATAGAACTTGGCTTTACTTTATATGGTATGCTCTTGCAGCAACTTGGTGTTTCAATTTATGGAGAGGTTAGAGATATAGAGGAGAGTAGTCTCATGGCTTAACATAAAAGACAGGCAAGACAAAAAGCATCAAGCCTAGTTATAATGAGATCAAGCCCTTAGAATTTCCTTAAGAATTTCATTAAGGCTTGAAGGTATTTTGAAGTGAACTAAAGAATTAGAGGGTAAGCTGGAAAGCTTGGTCAAAGTAAGGATAAAGTCAAGATGGGGGTATTTTCATTGATGTTTGAACTCAGGTACTACATACAGAAGTTATAGAACTTATAGTTTCAGAGTAGTAAAAAAATCTAAGTAAGAAAGTGAAACAGAGAGACCACCCATTAACTTGTGCTTAGAATACCTTGGGGAATGCTTCTAACTTGTGCTTGTGCTACTGGTAAGGCTTTTGTACTAGTGGCCCCAACTAGACTAAATAGAGAAAGAACACTGAGGACCTGTATAAGGCTAAAGTGCAGGTGACAACAGTGGAGCTAAATAAGCCTCTGCCTAAAGGCCAAATGTAGTAATCTGAGATAAAGATCAAGAGAGCAAGACTGGGGAAATCCAGCTTGCACTTCCTGTTGCAAACCATGCAACAACCACTTTCACTCTCACGTGATCGTGGGAATCCCAACCCTTATCAGGCTAAACCCTAACTTAGGATCTGGCATATACCTATGAGTACTTCTAAGGTTAGTGGCCATGAGGCACATCTAGAGACATTCCCTGGATCTTCCCCTGATCTCTCCGATCTCGGATCTGACGGATCTAGAGATGGATCTCATCTGTGGCAGAGATCCCCGTCCTCATTGTGCCCACGCCTATTCTCTTCCATTACTTACCCTTATCCGTGAGGCCATTGCCTCATTCTTGATCCCTGCCCCATGCTCTTACCATATGGCCTACATGGGTACGCCTTATATGCTACTGGCTAGCTTACTGTACCACTTCAGGGTAGACACGGATGTACATGGTCCATGCACATCTTAGAGTAGTATATAAAGGCCAGCTCAGAGTGCTAAAGTCCTTAGACTTTATCACTTGACAGCATAGGCAGTTTAGGCTTTAAAGAAAGCTCTTCTTAGGAAACCAGGCCCTTCAAGAGGCATAGGAACTAGGTTGTCTCGAGCACATGTCTCATCTGAGTCCTCTTCATCTTTCATCTTCCAGAGTCATCCTCAGTTGCTCCTTGTCTGAGCCACCACTAGGTTTATCTCTCAGTGTCACTTCTCTTCCCATAGTCTAGGTGTAGCCTCTGGTTTCCAGAGTCGTAACACTTCCTGCCTTATATATTATGAGTATTAGTGCATGGACCAAGTACAGGGAGGTTACTCTAAACTATTACTATTTATGGCCACCAATTGTTATGCATCTTGCACAACCACCACTTTCACATTATGTGATCATGGGAACAATATTCTTTTTCAGGTAACCCTAGCCTGGGGCTTGGCTATTTCTTATAAGTATCTTATGGTTAGTGGTTATATGACTAGGGATCTGGGATCTTCCCAGGATCTGCCCATGAATCTTCCCTATCAAGATCTAGTTATATCTTCTTGGATTTGATGGATCCTCAGATCAACATCTACAATCTCATCTGTGGCAGAGATCCCCATTCTTATGTGCAACCCTGATCTTCCATTATGAGATCTTCCCTTCCCTTCTCTTCCTTTCCTTGATCCATGAGGCCACTGCCTCACTCTTCATATCTGCTCCATGTTTTCTCCTTTCCTATTTAATAGTGTGTCCTTACTGCTATTGGTGTCCATAGATAGTAGTACTCTAGGGTAGGCTTAGTATAGTTGGTCCATGTGCCTCCCTAGGCCATATATAAGGGGCAGGTATGGGTAGTCAAGTCTCTCCAGACTTGATCACTTTGTATCTTGCTTAAAGCACTTTTTTGGATTCCAACCCTTTCAGGTTAGGCCCATAGTTCCATGGGCATGAGTCTCTTCCAAGTCCTCCTTCATCAATTCCTTCTTGGTTGCTTCTCTCCAGAGCCTTCCTTAGGATTTCCTTTTCCATGTTCCTCCTCTCACTCTTTTATCTAGATTTAGCCTCTGGGATCCAGAGTTGTAACACCAATGGTAGTAAGTACACAATCTATATATAGTAAGAATAGGGCATAGAGTGTGACTAAGAAGTAAGGCAGTGGCCTTGCAGATTAAGAGACTAGAATAGAAGAAAACACTATACTATGAGGATATGGGAAAATGAAAGGAAAGTATACAGAAAAGGTGAAGATAAACTAGACATGGCAACTATATGGCTAAGGAGATCCTGTGAATCTCTGTCATAGATCAGATATTATTGGGGACTATACCTGGATCTCATCTGAGATCTGCTATATCATGTAACTAACATCTGTGCAGGAGAAATACTCTAAATATATGGACTTAGCCTTAGCCTAGGATTTTCTTGAATAGGAAGCTTGTTTGCATATTCATGTGCTCTCCAGTCACATGACTGCAACTAGATCACATTACATGCTTAACAGTTCCTATGGTCACATGCTAGAGACCATTGTGTTTACTAGGCAAGTAACAGAAAGAGAGATAAGACTAAAGTTATCTTAGAAGCAAGAGCAGATGCCAATGCATCTTGGAGGTGAATGGAGATGTTAGTAATGACAGTGTCAAGGCATGTCAGTCTGAAACTGAAAGATGGCATAAAAAGGCAAGAGTCAAAACAGAAACAAGGAAGGAATTAAAAGCAAAAGAAAGTATGGAGTTGGAATAAAGTAGTCTAAAGAGAATAAAGTGAGAACTAAGGTATACTAAGTAACTAAGATCAGAAACAAAGCTAAAGTTGGAATTGTTATAGATCTAGACCAATAGCAAGAGGAAACCACCTTGGAGAGTGTTCAAAACTGGAAAGAACAAAAGAATGGCAGCCTGGAAAAGGCACTAGAAAACAAGGTAAACAAGTAAACAAGTGCTTTAGACTGGTTTCCCAGTCTATATCCTTGTCTCTTTATATATTGCTATAAAGTATGCATGGACCAGGTTATAAGTAGTACATGAGGTAGCTGGTATATAGAGAACAATGCTAAATAATGAAATAGGACAAAAGAAAACTAAATAGAAATCAATGAAAAAGAAAGAGTAATTAGTAAAAGAAAGCAAGGTAAAGGTAAAGGTAAGGTATGATATTAGAGGGCTAGGCCATAATATTAGAGAAAGTCTATGTTATGTATCTCTAGAGTATAATCCTAATACTAGTAAACACTGGTGAGTGACAGGCAATGATAACAACAAGAGGGCTTTTGTGCTAGTGACCCCAACTAGGCTTGGTGAGTCTTGATAGGGGTAATCTGAGTCAACACCAAAAACCAGTGCTTAGGCCATAAGAAGGAGATAAGAAGAAACTCAGATTAACTTCACAATGCAAAGCCCAAGTAGAAGAAAGTGAGTGTATGATACAAGTGATCAAGACTGGAGAGACTCCAGGTCTTGCCCACCCTGTATATATATTGTCAGGAGGCATAGCCTCTACACAGGATAAGTAATCTACTATCTATGTTAACCAATAGCAGTAATTGCTTATATCTTCTTAAATAGAAAACTGGGCATAGGACATATAAGTAAGGAGTGAGGCAGTGGCCTCATGAATCAAGGGATATAGAAGAGGAACCACAACCATGAGGATGTGGAAGAATGGAAGCTCAGAGTAAGTGGATATGAATGAGACATGGCAATTATAAGGCTAAGGAGATCTATCTAGATCTCTGTCACAGATCAGATTCTAATCTAGATCCATTAGATCAGATATCATTGGTATTGATCTAAGATCTCATCTGAGATCCAGCCATATCATGTGACTAATCCATAAGTGAGGAATACTCTGATATAAGAATCAAATCTAAGCCTAGGGTTTAACCTTATGAGGCAGGTAAGTCCCATAGTCATGTAAGTAAACTGTCAGTATTTGCTGAGTGCATAACAGTCTAGGCTACTGTTATACACTGGCACTACTTAGCTAGAGGCTATTTTTCATTCTTACTCTAAGCTAAGTTATCTTTACTATTTACTATCTTTGACCACTTTCTTTGATCTTATCTCATCTTATCTCATCTTATCTTATA
>JBBPJW010000517.1:0-27733 GCA_038088935.1 Pulveroboletus aff. viridisquamosus
TTGTTCTTGATTGTTAATTCATTGAGATTTCTCTGACTACAGATGTCCAGCCTTAAAAAGGAGGAACTAAAAGAAATTTTTTCCTTCCCTATTCTACCTACTTCATATATATCAGCTTATTTCATGAAAGTCTATTAATAGTATCTAAACACATGTGTAAGTGCCACAAATGCAATGTATAACCATATGCACATGGTGCCACATTACATGTGTATTATGCAAAGCATACAAAAAAACTAAAGTATATAGATTTGATATATAGTACTTAGAGCTTATCTTTGGAATTTTATTTTCTTGCTGGACTTTTTGAAAGATGATGTTATACAGAGATTAAGTGAACTATAAGAACCTCAGTAGATGTTAAGCTACTAATATTAAAGTAACTACCTATAAGAACTATGGTAGTTTAGTATAGTGGAATGCTTATAAAAATAGGACTTACCCTTAGTAGATATCAAGCTACTGAGAAATATAAACTAGGAAATGATAAAAAATATATGCTCTAAGCCTTTGTAACTTTTACCATAAATGAAATGCTAATGTATGCTGGTCAAAATTACAATAGCTAAATATGCCCCTTTAATATGCTTTCTAGTAAGGTTCTTAGTAACTTTCAAGTTTCACAAGTAAATGTAATGCTATTCAGGTGGTCAAGATGGGAAAAATCACCATGGGGAACCAGTGGAAGGCATTAGACCTGAACAAACAATAATCTTCATGCTTTTGACTGCAGCTGCATTTGATATGAGGTAGTTACCTCCATATAGCCTAGCTCTAATATTGCATATATCCTATGTGTTATTATGATCCTCAGTGCTATATTACAATCTATGCCCCTGTCATATCCCATATTTCAAACCCAATTCCAACCTGGCTTCTACTTGACTTTCCATACTCAGTGCTTGCCAGTAAACTATTCATGCATCTCCAGCCCTTTCACTACTACTCCATTTCACTCCAGTTGTGATCATGCTTTCCCTGCACTAGCAATGCTATAGCTGCTCTGACCCTCTGTTCCATCTACTCTCTATTCTGTTTTCTGCTTTGTCTCATTTTCAGCTATTTAGTACAACTTTTTTTACCTCTCATAACTTCTTATCACCTTTTAATTTCAGACTGATATGCCTTGGCACTGTTATTGCTGACATTTTCATTTATCTTCAAAATGCATTGGCACTTGTCCTTATTTCTGAGACAACTCCAGTCTTATTTTCTCTCCTTGCTTAGATCTTTTAACTACTTTGGAATTATAAGTACTATATCTCCTGTAAGGTACTGTAGTTTGAATATCAACAAAAACACCCCTGTTTTGAGTTCATCCTCACTCTAACCAAGCTTCCAAGCTCATCCTCTAAATCTCCAGTTTATTCTAAAGTAACTCCAGAGCTTGATGGAATTCTTAAGGAAATTCAAAGGACTTGTTCTCATTATAACTAGGCTTGATAATCCTTGTTTTATCTGTTCTTTGTGTTGAGCCATGAGACTGCTCTTCTCTCTCCCTCTAACTTCTCTATAAATTAAAATATTAGATTATGCAAGGATATATTACATAAGGTGAAGCCAAGTCCTGTCTGACTCAAGAAAAGCTCCCTTTGACCTTTCAGAATCTCTAGACTTCTTCAGAAGCCCTCAAAGCTATGCCCTTACCTATAGATTAAGTACCATTAGTAGGCTTAACCAGGAGTTTGTTTTGAGGCTCTTTTATATTGTCACTCTATATTCTAATAGTATCTTGTATCTATAGTTACCATCTCTAGTCTCTCTACAGCCTAGCAGCATGCTTGGCTTATAAAATCTTTCAGCAATTAGATCTGATAGTGAAGCAACTAGGCAGTTATAAGTTATAACATTAAGTAGTTTTAACAGCA
This sequence comes from Pulveroboletus aff. viridisquamosus, assembly GCA_038088935.1. Lineage (NCBI taxonomy): Eukaryota > Fungi > Basidiomycota > Agaricomycetes > Boletales > Boletaceae > Pulveroboletus > Pulveroboletus aff. viridisquamosus. Next base: position 1,869 of record JBBPJW010000517.1, read on the forward strand.
CCATAGAATGGCACCCTTTACTTGGATTAGTGTTATATTACAGTGAAAATGCCATGTGCACTGCCCATGCATGCTGGCAGATCCCACAAATTTTCCCACCACCTACCTTAAACCTCTTATTCCTGCCTTGAGCCTATAAGCCCTTGCTCTTTCTTTTTATGACATTCAATGTTGATTGTTACACTGCTAGACCTTGAGCAACTACATCTATATCCTTGGTGTGTAATTCTGCTGCTGCTAAGGGTACTGCTAAAGCCAAATCTTTGAACTAGAGGCTAGAAGAACTAGGCAAGAAGAATATTGGATCAAGGAACTTGTAAAAACCTTAGAGGTTCAAGTGCACAAGATTGAAAAACTCCAGCTTGGACTTGCACCCCTCTTATACTATTGTATCTTGAGCACAGACAAGAAGAGTATACCCTGCCCTATAAAAGTGTACAGTAAGTATTATGTATCTAGCAAACACAATGGTCTCTAGCACATGACCATGGGATCTTCAGAACATATGATGTAAATGGTTACATAGTCATGTGACCAGGAGCACATAATTGTGCAAATAAGTAGCCTAATAAGATTAACTCTAGGATAAGGCTAAATTCTTTACTTTAGAGTATCTGATATTATAATCTAGATTAGAATCTGTATTTGTGGCAGAGATCTGATGAATTTTGTTATATGCTTTGCAAAATACTGCAGTCTTATCATGTGACTGTGAGACTTGCTTGCCTAAACAAGGTTAACCCTAGGCAAAGGTTTGATTTATTATCAGAGTATTTCTCCAATGCATGGTAATAGTTACATAATGTGGCAGATCTCAGATAAGATCTAGATCTTAATACCAATGATATCTGATTTAAAGGATCACAATTAGGATCTGATCTGTGATAGAGATTCAGATGGGATCTCCTCAGCCTTATGGTTGCCATGCCATATTCATATCTACTATCACTGCATCTTCCTTTCCATTCTTTCACATTTTTATGGTATGGTTTCTCTTTTATTATCCTTGATTTATAAGGCCACTGCCTTACTCTACCCTTTGCTCCATGCTTACCATATTTAGATAATTAGAGATCTTACTGCTATTAGTAACCATAGATCGTAGCTTACTTATCCTGTAGTGGATGTTATGTACCACTAGCTAGTGGTGCCAGATGCTCAGGAATGTAGAAAGAATAGTTTTGAGTTAACACAAGTAAAATTACAAGTGCTCAAAGCTGAGGCTTTGAAATGCTAAAGGTACAGTTTATATAGCTATAAGATGTGTGCACAGACCAAGACCCTGATGGGAATATTCCCATACATGCAGCACAGGGATCAAAAAGAAAAGAAGTACTCAAAGGAACCATTAAGGGTCTGGTTTTTGAAATGGAATCAAAGTAATGGAAATAAAAAGAAGTGCACTGGATTTAAACATGAGGCTAACCCTATGCCCTGGGTCTTGTGACCTGTCACATGTCCTAGATAAGATAAAGATTAGATAACCACATTGCAAAGATAAGATAAGGTCATGACTGAAAAGAAAAAAGAGCATCATAATAGTGGGGCTATGTTCCTAGTAAATATATATATAGGATAGGAGAAACTTGGGATTTTTCCAGTCTTGACCACCTGATCATAGCTTCCCTTCTTTTGCTTCTTCCCTTATTCTGGTGTGCAAGTGCTGCAGTCTCCAAGCCAGAATCCCTTTTATTCTTGTCACAACTCACAAGCCTAGTTAGAGACCACTAGCATAAAAGCCCCCTTGTTGGTTAAATGACTGTTACTCACTGGTCCATGTCAATATTGGAAGGCACTTTTTAAGTGCATAACAGATCTCCTTGGCCTTGCTGCTGCTATGCCTCTTTTATATCTCTAATCCTGTGTGCTTTTCTTCCATTCTCCCATATTCTCATAATGTGAACTTCTTTTTCATTCTTATTTCTTGATTCATGAGGCTACTGCCTCACTTCTTATTTCTGCTCTATGTATTTACCTTCCCTTATCTATAGCTAAGTGATCAGTATACATAGATAGTAGACCTTAGAGTAGGCCTCCTGTACTTGATCTGTGCACAGACCCTGGCTGTTATGTGTTATGATCCCTCTTTTTCTCTTCTTCCATTCTCTTTTCTCTTGTCTTAGCTTCTGCTCTTCTCGCACCTCTGGTGCTCTCTTGTTTACCTTTCACTATAGATTCTGCTCCTCTCATATTCTAGCCTAGTCTAGACCACCCTCTTGTTTAGCCCTATGCCTGGGCCTTCTATCTTTTAATCAGCTGACTTATAATTATTTCATCTTCTTTCATCCATTTCCACATGAATACCTTACTCCTCATTTATCAGCATAATTACACATTCTATCTCCGCTTCAACCCTATTAGCTGTACTATAAAGTAGCATACTTCCTGTCCTCTCTTTCTTTATGCTACTTCTATCTTGTGATTACCTCACAGTCCTCACATCTCCACTACTCCCTGTACCTATGTACTTGGAATCCATTGCTTGTGTCCTGGCACTATAACCAGAGGATCATCAGTGTCTGATCTTGGCACACCCCTGAAAGTGTAGCTGGTACTACTAAGGCACAACACTTTGTTTGTTGCCTTCCACTTGTCTTAAGGCTCATCTCTGGTTTGCTTCATCCTCTCAATCCACAGCAAGGTCTATGCCAGTCCCTTCCAGGCCTAGTATAACATTATGACACATTTTATTTTTTCTTGATCACATGACCTTTATCTTATCTTTTCATGTGGTTATCTAATCTTTTATCTTATCAGGGCACATGATAGGTCACATGACCCAGGGCATAGGGTTAGCCTCATGGCCTTAAAACTGTTACAACTCTGAAAACCAGAGGCTACACCTAGCTGATGATGGAAGAGGAGTGACACTGAGAATAACCTAAGTGGTAGCTCAGACAAGGAGCAACTGAGGATGACTCTGAAGGATGGAAGACAAAGAGGACTTGGATGAGACATGTGCTTGAGACGACCTAGTTCCTATGCCTCTTAAAGGGCCTGGTTTCCTAAGAAGAGCTTTCTCTAAAGCCTAAATCTGCCTAAGCTGCAAGTGATAAAGTCTGAGGACTTTAGCACTTTGGGCCCGGCCTTTATATACTACTCTAGGAGGCGCACGGACCATGTACATCTGTGTCTACCCTGAAGTGGTACAGTAAGCCAGCCAGTAGCATATAAGGCATACTCGTGTAGGCCATAAGGTAAATGCATGGTGTGGATAGAAGGAATGAGGCAAAGGGCTTCTTGTATGATGTGGGGAAATGGAAGAGAATAGGCGTGGACACAATAAGGACAGAGATCTCTGCCACAGATGAGATCCATCTCTAGATCTGTCAGATCCGATGAGATAGATGAGATCCGTGATCAAGGAACTCAGGAAAGATCCAGGGAAGATCTGTTATGGCTCAAGCCTAACACGACGGTCTCACGTGACCATGGGAACTGTAGAGCACGAGATGCACTGGTCATGTGATCAGTTGCACATGATCGTGTGAATGAGTTGCCTAATAAGGCAAACCCTAGGCTAAGGCTAAGTCCTTTATTCAGAGTATTCCCTTGCATAAAGGTATTGGTCACATGATGTGGCAGATATCAGATGAGATCCAGATCTTCCAATGACATCTGATCTTATGATCTAGATTAGGATCTGATCTGTGGCAGAGATCCAGATTGGATCTCCTCGGCCTTCAGGCAGCCTTGCTGCATTCATAGATCTCTACCTGTGCCATCTTCCATTCTCCCACATCCTCATGGTGTGGCTTCTCTTCCATTCTTTACCCTTGATCCATGAGGCCACTGCCTCACTCCTAATTGCCACTCCATGCCACCATTTATATATCTATTTAAAGGTCAGAGCTACTTTAGCTATTGGTGTCCACAGATAGCATCTTTAGAGTAGATCTTCTGTACATGGTCTGTGTGCAGACCCCTGACAATATATAAGGCAGGAGGTGCAAGCTGAGGTTTTCTCAGTCTTGCTCTCTTGACCTCTTAGCTGGTTATACAGTCTGATCTATTCAGAACTGCTGGCTAGGGTTTACACAAGGGCCCATCACTTATTCTTTCTCTATTCGCCTAGTTAGGGGCCACTAGCACAAAAGCCCTAGCAGTTATCAGGACAGGTTTAGGAGCATCCACCAAGGTAGAGACGAGTATCAAGGAGTAACGGGTAGTCACCCGTTTCAAGATCCCTAAATGTGCCTTATGGTCACTAACCTTAGAAGTACTTGTAGGTATATGCCAGATCCTAAGTTAGGGTTTAGCCTGATAAGGGTTGGGATTCCCACGATCACATGAGAATGAAAGTGGTCATTGCATGGTTTGCAACAAAAACCTTGTGCTTCTTTTATTTCTGTCTTATTGTTTTCATTACAGAAGCTGGATCCTTAATAATTCCCATAGTTACTTTACTTCTTTTTGATCCCTGTGCCTCATGTATGGAAATGTTTCCATCAGGGTCTTGGTCTGTGCACAGTGCACTGTAGTATAAATACTATAGCTGTAGCATCTCAAGACTCCAGTCTTGAGCACTTGTACTATACTTGTGTTAAGTCAAGTACTTCTCTTGAACCCATTACTTTTCCTTTGAGCATGTGGCACTTCAATCTTGAGGTGCATAATACTGGCAATATATAAGGCAGGGGGTGCAAGCTGGGTTTTCTCCAGTCTTGCTCATTTGATCTTTTAGCTGGTTATACAGGATAACTCTTTCTGCTGGTTCTGGTTTATACAAAAGTAGTGGTCTCATTCTTTCTCTCATTGCCTAGTTAGAGGCCACTAGCTAAAAGCATTACTAGCATTCCAAGGATAGAATTAGGAGTATTTACCAAGGTTGTTTGAATACCAAGGACAGGATGGTAGTCACCATCATAGTAAGCTGCCCAATGGCAGAAAGAGAGTAAAAGTCTAGGAATACATGAGAAAAACAGGTAATATAAGATCATGGCCTAGATTAGCCTAGACCTAGTGAAATATAAAGTAGTGAAGTGTGAAAATGTGAAAATGTGACATAGTGAAGGGGTGACAGGGTCATGTGATGTGACCATGTGAAGAGTAGAAGGGAAATGCAAAGGGGTGAAAAATAAAACAAAAGGGAAAATATGCATTATAATGTTGATTTATAAGGTACACAGTGGTTTCAGTTTGGCAGAGAAGGAAAAACAAGCAGGTATCTGAACAATTCTCCTATTATTTGCCATCATTCACCCATAACACTGGCACTTTTCCCAGAAACCATTAATTTGCCACTTTATTTTGAGATTTTTGATAATTCTAATTTTAACAGGGATAATGCCATTGCTGGAATACTTAGTTAGTATCTCATGTTCTTGTTCTAAATAATATTTGACAGTGGCCATTAGAGAATGATTTCCTCTACTCTAAGATATACTCCACTGTTGCAAACACAGATAATCTTAGTATTTCTAGTAGAATCTTCTATACATGTATAATGAATATGTATTCAGTCTTTTAAATCAGTTCATAAGAGATTAGTCATGTAATTCCTCCATGTATTATATAGGCAATCATCATACCAGGCCTAAATTAATTTATGTTATTCTAATATTCCTCTGTTACTATCTTTGAAAGTGTAGCATAGCTTCTGTCTTTCCCAGTGGGTTGCTTATGGGCAGGAATTGTGTCAAACTGGGAGATTTTTGATGTCTCCATTAACCCTAACCCATTTTTAAATAAAAAACATGTTCCAGTGTTACTAATAGTAGCTATTGGATCTACTCCAGCATATTCTATGCAAATATTGTTGTGGGAAACTTCCCACCCTCTGAACCTTCTCTCCTTGGGGAACACCAATGGTCTCTGGACTTTCCTGATCTCTATGAGGCTTTTGACTAGTGGCCCCTAACTAGGCAAAGGGAAAGGATAAGTCTGTGGTGAGATCTAGTGTATAAACTCAACCAGGCAGTGGATGAGAGCTGAGGAGGACCCCCACTAGGGGTGGCCCTTAGATCGAGCTGTGATCTAGCTGAAGTCACAAGAGGTCAAGACTGAAGAACCCAGCCTTGACATCTCCTGCTTATATATTGCTGGCAAGAGTGCACGGACCAGCTACAGGAGACCTACCCTAATCTATGCTATCTGTGGACACCAATAGCATAAGGGGCTCATAACTAATTAATAGATAGGGAAGGGAAATGCATGGAGCGGATATGAGGAGTGAGGCAGTGGCCTCGCGACTAAGGGATGAAGAAGAGGAAGCCACACCATGAGGATGTGGGAGAATGGAAGGGAAGCACCTAGATCTGGATCTATAAATGAGACATGGCAACCTTGAGGCCAAGGAGATCTATCTAGATCTTTGCCACAGATGCAGATCCTAATCTCCATAGAGATATCATTGGATGCTGATCTAAGATCTCATCGGGGATCCAGCCATATCATGTGACCTATATCTTAGTGCTGGGGAATACTCGTAAGGAACTACTGACCCTAGCCTAGGGCTTGCCTTATAAGGTTACTCATTCACACGATCACGTGCAACTGATCACATGACCAGCACATCACATGCTCAAAGGTTCCCATGGTCATGTGAGACCATCGTGTTAGGCTTGCGCCATAACAAATATAATACTCTCTTCCTCATATTCCAAGCTCATTATTGTTAAAGACTTATGTTATTGTGGTACAAAGAGTATATTATAATCAAGTGTTCAGTTTTGACTGTATATATTCATGAATGCTAAATTTTGCTTTTGATTTGACATTTAATTTTAGACCAATGAATGTTGGTCATGCCAACACAGATAATCAGCTTCTTCCTAGAAGGCATCATGCATCACTTTCTAATAGAGCCTTCTTTCATGAGTATATGTCAATAGTGCCCACACAACTGTTTCCTCATTTATTTTTTCAGTATGGCCCATAAAAATCTCTCATGCAGATGCTTTTTCACATATATCTGGATTGGTAGCTTTTTCTGGTACTTTTTCCCAGGTTATTTTTTCCAGGTACTCAGTTACTTTACCTGGGTATGTTGAATTGCCCCTGACAATGTGGTCATCAATTAACTCTTTGGCTACCAGAGCTGTCTAGAAATGAGCCTGATTACCTTTGACTGGGCTCAGATCACCTATGGCTTGAATTCTCTTGCTTCTTCATGGTAGGTAGTGGCAAATATTACCTTAGATTTTATTATATTTTTTTGAACCATGGTACCTGTCATTAATTTTACCAAAACTTGATATGAAGCATACATACCAATGCAGTCATGCATTGCATATAACAATACTGGTGCCACTTACAACCTAATCAGGATTCTTATACTAAACAATCAACTTAATCTTACTGCTTATCAAAAATATAGCCCCTTGTTTCTATTGACCACATTTGCACTTAACTATGGCATTATATTTGCCACTATCAAATCTACTATTGTCCATGCTATCCTGTTCTATCACAAACAATCCAGAAGTGGCTGTACCAATCATTTTATCAGCAATCTGACATTCATGCATATCTTATGTTTAAGTACTACTGGGTTCCTAAATGGTGGTATATTTGCATTTTTGTGGTTATATTTACATTTGACATTATCTGTATTAAAGTTTGGCCAACTGACTTGTCTGTCTGAGCATTTGTCTTGTCTCTTCTACTCTTATTTGTTTTCATCATTTCCAGTGATATGATTCAAGCTGTTATTGATCTAGACCAATAGCAAGAGGAAATCATCTTGAGGGTGCCCAAAACTGGGGGGACAAAAGAATGGTAGCCTAGACAAGGCACAAGGAAACAAGGTAAACAAGTAAACAAGTGCTCTAGACTGGAAAACCAGTCTATGCCCTTGCCCCTTTATATATTGCTACAAAGTGTGCATGAACCAGGCCATGAGGAATATATAAGATAGCTGGTGTACAGAGAACAATGCTAAAAAGGAAATAGAGCAAAGAGAAACTAAATAGGAACCAATGGCAAATAGAGAGTAATTAGTAAAATAAGACAGATATAATCTTAGAAATAAAGCAGATATTAAAGTATTTAAGAGATAAATGGAGATGTCAGGGAATACAATGCCAGATCAAGTCAAACTGAAACTGAAAGGTGGCAGAAAGGAGTAAAGGTGAACAAGGAACAGGAACAGAGAAAATATTAGAATAGCTATAGTATAGTATTGGAATTACATGAAGTTTGAGTATATAAAGTTGTAGGTAACATTAGGTAGGAAGAAATGGAGGTAAAAGGAACTAGATGTTACACAACTTAGAATTATAAGAGCAACCAGAGTTGCACTGGAGACAGAAGGGAGTTAAATCAGAAGGCATAGAATATAATAGCAGTAGAAAAATGTTTTATAATGGAAATAAGGGAATTTATTTGTGATGATAGGGTTTATATATGCTGTAGGCTAATTAGTGACATAAGATTAACACAATATATTACTCATCTAAGATATATAATTATTTTACAGCACTTCAGGGTTTAATATATATAATGGGAATTTAAGGTCAAAAAACTGTTTCAATGAGTTGTTATTTTTATATAGTTGCCATGTTATCAAACCATAATCAAATGCTTTGATCATTGGACCAATAGAAATCCAAGAGCAAGTATTGCATTTCATACACTTATAGTCTAGCATGATAATTAGTAGTTATTAATTGCCATTGCATTTAGTACAAAACATGCAAATATTGGGACAGTTTTTTGAGCCACTATATGCTTGGTTTTCATATTCAGTGCTTACCAATAAGCTACTCTAGCCCCCAGATTCTCCTTCATGCAACTTTACTCCCCATTACTACTGTTGCAGGAAACCTCCCACAGTCCTTGATTCTTCACTGACACCTTGGGGAATGCCATTGTCCTAGACCTTCCAATCTATATGAGGCTTTTGACTAGTGGCCCCTAACTAGGCAAAGGGAAAGGATGAGTCTGTAGTGAGGCCTTGTGTATAAACCTGACCAAGTAGCGGATGAGAGCTAAGGGGGAACCCCACTAGGGGTCAGCCCTTAGATCGAGCTAGGACCTTAGCCTAAGTCACAAGAGGTCAAGACTGAAGAACCCAGCCTTGACATCTCCTGCTTATATATTGCTGGCAAGAGTGCACGGATCAGCTACAGGAGACCTACCCTAATCTATGCTATTTCTGGACACCAATAGTGTAAGGAGCTCATGACTAAGTAATAGATAGGTGAGGGGAATGCATGGAGTGGATATAAAGAGTGAGGCAGTGGCCTCGTGACTAAGGGAAGAAGAAGAGGAACCACATCATGAGGATGTGGGAGAATGGAAGGGAAGCACCTAGATCTGGATCTATGAAGAAGGCATGGCAACCTTGAGGCCGAGGAGATCTATCTAGATCTTTGCCACAGATGCAGATCCTAATCTCCATAGAGATATCATCGGGTACTGATCTAAGATCCCATTGGGGATCCAGCCATATCACATAACCTATATCTTAGTGCAGGGGAATACTCATAAAGAACTACTAACCCTAGCCTAGGGCTTGCCTTGTAAGGATACTCGTTCACACGATCATGTGCAACTGATCACATGACCAGCGCATCACATGCTCTACAGTTCCCATGGTCACGTGTGACCGTCATGTTAGGCTTGTGCCATAACAACTACTCTATCCTACTTTAGTTGTACTTATACTCTTTTTGCCCAGTTATTAGTACAAGCTTCTCTAATCCTTTATTTCTTTTCCACCCTAATTCCAACTTTAGCTTTGCTTCTGTTCTTAGTCACTCAATATATCTTTGTTCTCATTTTGTCCTCTCTAAATTACTCCATCTCAACTCTATACTTTTTTCTGCTCTTGCTTCCTTTTCTTATTTCTGTTTTAACCCTTGTCTCTTCCTGCTATCTTTCAGTTTCAGCTTGACATGATTTAATGCTGTTGTCTCTGATATCTTCATTTATCTCATAAATACATTGACATCTGCTCTCACTTCTGAAATAACTCCAGTCTTATCTCTTTTCCTCTTTTAAACTCTTTACTACTCTGAAATTATAAGTACTCTATCTCTATATAAAGTACCTTAGTTCAAATATCAACAAAATATCCCTATCTTGGCTTTACCCTCACTCTAACTGAGCTCCCCAGTTCAATCTCTAATCCTCCAGTTTACTCTAGAGTTATTAAACACTGGACACACTGGATTTTTTCCAGAATACTTTTTAGAAATGGTCAAGTTGAAATTGGCTTTACCTTATAAGATATGCCTTTTACTAGTTCTAGTGCCCTGAATATTGGAAGAATGTGAAAAAAGGTTAGAGGGTCAGAGTAAGTTATAAAGACTTGGATTTAGAGATATGAGGGCATAGAACCTGCTTACAAGATAGAGGGAGGATGCAGAATAGCAGGAGAGAGCACTGGGTTAAGTTGATATTTAAAATAAGGTACAAAATACAGAGCTACAGTAGTTATGCCTTGGAGAAGCAGATTATCTAAGAGAAAAAGAGGATGAGACAGGAGTTGTCTTAGAAGCAAAAATGAATGCCAATGTATTCTGGATAAAAATAGAGATGTCAGATATAATGCTAACAATATTGTGTCAAGATGAAACTAATAGGAGATAGGGACAGATAAGGAAAAAAGAAACAAAGATAGGAAGTAAGATCAGAATCACCATAAGGTTGTATTAAAATGGATCAGAGCTACATATATGAAGTTGTAGGTATCATTAGATAGAAAGAGATAGAGGTAAAAGAAATTAAATAACACATAGCTGATAAATGTAAAGCAACCAGAGTTACACAAGAGATGGAACAGAGTAGACTTTATTGCATGAAATATGATAGAAGTACCTCCAGGTCTTAATAGAATTTCTAGGAAATTTCTAAGAACCTGCTCTTATTATAACTAGGCTTGATGCTTCTTGTTTTGCCTGTCCTTTGTATTGAGCCATGAAACTACTCTTTTTCCCATCTCCAATCCCTTCATGAATTGGGACACCAAGCTATGCAAGGGCATATCACATAAGATAAAGCCAAGTCCAGTTCAATCTAGAAAGACTCTTCTTGACACTTTCTGAAAAACCTTTGGAAGCCTTTGAAGCTATGTCTTATCCAATATTCAAGCTCTATTAGTGTGCTTGAACTCAGAGTTTGCTTCTGAAGTTTTGGCAACATGTTTAAACTAGAAGTTTCTTCTAACATCTAAAAATCAGATTTGACAGGTTAAACAGCCATTTACTGGTTTTAACATAAGAATATTAGTAATCATATTGGTAATAGAACAGAAAATAAGGTAAATCTTCCTATTATTAATAATCCAGTAAATAAAATGGAAGTAAATGTTAATATGCTTGATGTTCTGCACTCAAAGAGTGCACTCCTAAACCAAACCAGATCAGTAAGTGGACATGGATAACAACAACAACAAGTGGGCTTTTAACACTAGAGCCCCAAACTAGGGAAAGAAAAGGACTGAGCTTTGACCCATATAGGGTACAGCCACTACTAAAAGAGAACTAGACTAGATGGCACTAATAACAGATTAAGACTGGGTTGTCCCAAGTCTCTTTCTATCCCTTATATATTAATAACAGATGTGCATAGACCATGTACAGGAAAGGTAACTACCACCTATGGACCAATGGCAGTAAATATGCAGAGCTAATACATAAAGAAGCACAGAATAGAGGGTAGGAGTGAGGCAGTGGTCTCATGGATCAGGAATGTAAGAAGAAAACCACAACCATGAAAATGTGGGAGAATGAAAGGGAAGTGTACTTATAAAGGCAGATATAAATGTAGCCAGTGTTATAATTCTATATTTACTTTTCCACTTTGTACTTTTTACTTTGACTCTTCACATGTCACATCACATGACCATGGTAACCCCTATCACTTCACTCTTTCACATAATCACATAATCACATTCTAGACCAGCCTAGACCATAACATCATTGTCTGGCAGTTATTATAAGGTACTACTAAAGTACTTACTTCTTTACTGCCATTGGTGGGCTTACTATAGCATATTTTAGGGCAGGTGACCAGTACATGGTCCATGCACACTTCTGTATCATATATAAAGGGCTGGCACAAGCTGGGTTTCCCCAGTCTGGTGCACTTGAGCTCTATGGCTTTATACAAGGCACTTGACTCTTCTTTGATTCCTTTTGCCTAGTTCTCTGTGGATCTAGTTCAAACCACAGCTAGTAGATTGCACTCATCAGTTCAGCACTAAGATATGAGAATAGAATGACAAGATGTCATTTTAATCAGGCTGCCATAAGGCTAAAGAGATCATCATCTAGATCTCTGCCACAGATTGATTTTAATCTAGATCTCATCTGAGATCTGCCACATCATGTGACCAATACTTATATGCAGGAAAACTCTGAAAGAATTTAAATCCAAACCTAGAGTTATCCTTGTTTTGGCATTAAAGTCTCATGATCATGTGATAAGATCATCAGTGTTTGCTAAGTGCATAACACTTGGTATGCACATGGTATTTGTAACAAGGGTAATAGCAGATTAATTGTTAGAAAAGAGCATTATGGAAGCAATATGCTAGGCAAAAATCTTTGCAATAAAAGAGTAAAGCCAAAGAGCTTTTTTAATAGCATGTATTGTAGTGATGTACTCACTCTCTATGGTTAAAAGGGACACAATGTTCTGTTTTTTCAACACTCAAAACATAGCTTCTCTATTAAGAAAAAATACATAGTCAGATATGGCCTTGTGATTTTCCACCATATTCTTATTTGCATCTGTATACCTCTATAGTACTTTCTTAGAACCACCATATATAAGGCACAGGTCCCTTGTGCCAATAAGATATGTGCAAATATGTCTAATAGTGTTTCAATATAACATGTCAGGATTGCTGGCAAAGTACAAGATAGTTGTAATAGCATATGAAATATTAGGCTGGATTTTCAGTGCCACATATATATGGAAACCAATGGCCTTATAGCATGGAATATGCTGTATAATCACATATTCAGCATTAATCAAGAGAAACTTGTTAAAATCAGTAAGTTTCTGTTAAACCTGTTAACCCTGATTTCTAGACACTAGAAGAAACTTCTAGTTCAAACATGTTGCCAAAACCTTGAAAGGTTGCTGGGAGAGTAGGCTTTAAATGCAAAGATACTGCTAGAAGTTAGGGTTATAAAGAAGGAAAACCCTAAAAGCAAACTCTGGAGTCAAGCACACTAATGAAGCTTGAACTATGGATAAAAAAATAGCTCTAGGGGCTTTTGAAGAAGTCCAGAGGTTTTCTGGAAAGGATTAAGGAGAGTTTTCCTGGATTAAATGAAACTTGGCTTTATTTTATGTAGTATGCCCTTGCATAGCTTAGTGTTCCAATTTATAAAAGAGTTGAAGATAGAGAAGAAAGCAGTCTTATGGCTCAATACAAAGGATAGACAAGACAAGAAGCATTAAGCCTAGTTATAATGAGAGCAGGTCCTTAGAAATTTCTTAGAAATTTCATTAAGGCCTGAATATACTCCAGAGTAAACTGAAGGGTCAGAGATTGAGCTGGAGAGCTCAGTCAGAGTGAGAATGATGTCAAGATAGGGGTGTTTTTGTTGATATCTGAACTAAGGTACTTTATATAGAGATACAATACTTATAATTTCAAATTAGCAAAGAATTCAAGAGAGAAAAAGAGATGAGACTGGAGTTATCTCAGAAGTGAGAGTATATGTCAATGCATCTTGGATATGAATGAAGATGTCAGAGACAATAGCATCAAATCATGTGAGACTAAAACTGAAAGATGGCAGAAAGAGGCAAGGGTTAAAACAGAAATAAGAAAAGGAAGTGAGAGCAGAAGAAAGTATAGAGTTAAGATGGAGTAGTTCAGAGAGGACAAATTGAGAACAAAGATATATTAAGTAACTGGGAACAGAAGCAACACTAAAGTTGGAATTAGAGTAGAAAGAAAGTAGAGGAAGTAATGCAGTAGTGATACACAACTTGTTATTAGGTGGATGTGTATTACAGTTTATTGCTACTATAATGAAATCCATGCATTAAAACTAAGGTATGGCCTTCTTCCCAGCAACCTTACTTTTAGATGACATTGGAAAATTAAAGCAATCCCTCCACCATGCAAAAGACCCCACATTGCAGGTGAAGAAATTGTGTTCACAAACATGCAGAGCATATGTGCTGATCTCCTCTTTTCTGTTTCCACAGTTGTTTGTCCTGTATGTTTAGTGGTTAGAGAGAATGTATGGACATCTCAGTCAAGTGCTTTGTCACTACCAAGTCAACTTTTGGCTTTCCTAGTAAAGAATATGCACCTAATATCCCATGTAGTCTCTTGCAAAGTCATTGGTTTGAATTGCACAGTAATTTGAAAGGCAGAAACCATGTCCCAAAGTGTTATTAGTCTAGAGCCCTTTTACTACCCCTTGGTGCAAGCAGTGATGTAAAGATGGCACTGCTAGCTTGAAGATCAGACTTGAGAATGGCATTTTTACACAACTGGTGCATTTGGCACGTGAAGGCTGGTTCTAAAATAAAATTGTGGGCCATGACTTGGACATATAATGTGTTGATTGTGGTATGATCTCCACATGTCACAGCTTTCCATTTCACTGTGACAGCACAAACCTCTTGTCACCTACCCAACATATTAGTACATGATAACTTCATTTCCCTTTAATACTGTACCTCATTTCTCATTGTATCCTCAGTCATTTCTCCTTCCAACTGAGGTATGCACAAACTCACTGTATACTACAGTATTACTGACTGACATGCATCTAGTCCTTAGTTTCATTAGGTACTAATATCAGTTGTTTCTCCTCCTGACTGAGTCCTTAGTTTCATTAGGTTATGAGCCCCGTGGCCCAACTACAACCCATTTAAATTCAGTCTCATCTTTATCCTAAGCCTATATGTCTGGTCAAAACACTGCCCCTATGATACCTACATCCTGGGATATGCCCACAAGTGCAAGCCACTTTTTCCTGCAAAGTAAAGATGATTGCCTTGTCAATGAATCCAGCTACTTTGTATGGGCACACCACATGCTCACAGCATTTGAATACTGTGATTTGTTACAGAGTGTTAATGGAACCCTTGCTGAACCATCAGATGCTACTTCCCACATAGTCTGGCAAAAAATAAATTCCACTGCAAAGGCAATGATTGGGCAATGCATCAAACCCAAGCTCATAGTCAAAATAATTCACCTCCGTGCTGCAAGTGATGCATGGAACCTACTTGCAGCAGAATTCAGCCAGGTCAGAACAGGATCTATTATATACTGGTTCCGCCATCTTACATGCCATATGCCGAGTGGTGGAGATGTATCTGTGCATATCAATGAATATCAGGAGGCTGTCCAGTATCTTGCAAATGCCAATTTCATGATCCAGGAATGGCTTGCTGCCATCATTCTACTGTTAACACTTCCTTCTGACTCAAAGGATCCAGACTCTTGGGATTATTTTATTAAGGGTATATATTTTGACAAGGCCATGACAACATTGTCAAGTGTCATATCAGAAATTCTCGAGGAAAAATGATGGAAGATACCCTTCACATCCACCACAACCAGTGGAACTTCAGAAAATACTCTGGCAGCACTAGAGTGAACTGCTCGTGCCACCAGCATTAAGTTCTGTATGAACTGTCAGCATGCTGGACATGACAAAACAACGTGCTATGCAAAGGGTGGCAGTATGGAAGGGAAAGGACCAAGGAAAAAGACCCACGGTAGAAAAAAGGAGAAAGCAGAAGTCACTCAAGAGGATAACAGCAAGGATGAGGTCTCTAACATTGTACTAGAGAAGTGCTTGATGGCAACTGAGGCAATCTCTGCCCACCTACCATCTGATGTTCTCATACGATCCGATTTGACCTCCCCCTGCACCATGGATTCTGTCCTCAATGCCTGCTCAGTACTATTGCCACCTATTATCGACTCTGGTGCATCAACCCATATCCTGGCTGACTGGCAATCCTTCACTTCATATTCCACTGCTATCAGCAGCATCATTAGTGGTTTTGGTAATGGTCGAACTGTTATCTCTGGTCGCGGTGAAGCCCAAGTTCTTGCCAGCTGATTGTCTGGCACCACTCGCCTCCGCTTATGTGATGCCTGCCATGTTCCAGCCTCCTCTACTTCTATCATCTCTGTTTCTCAGCTTGATGATGCTGACTGTTACACCCTTTTTGGTGCTGGTCATTGCTTATCCTTTGAGTTAAAAGACGATGGTCAGCTGATTCATGACATGCTTCTTCAGTCTTGCAAACTGATTTTCACTGCTACTCACCATGCTGATCGCCTTTACTACCTTGATGTGCCTCACCCTCACCCTGATGTCACTCACCCTGCTATTGCACCCTCTTCGCTGCTAGAGCAATGGCATTGCCGCCTTGGGCATTTAAACTATTCGTCTGTGCGCTCACTGATCAGAACTGGGCTTGTTACTGGTGTCCACCTCACTGAAGCTGATTTAAAATGCAATCCACCCGTCTGTCAGTCATGCACAATGGGCAAGTTGATGCAAGCTTCGTTCCCACCCTCTGAGCATGGTAGAGCCAGCCGCTTCCTTGCTTTGATTCATTCAGATCTCTGGGGACCCTCTCCTGTCCACAGCGTTTCTGGCACATGATATATGCTAACTCTCACTGATGACCACACCCGCTAGGTTTGGGTCCTCTAACTCCATCATAAGAGTGATGCTTTTGCCGCCTTCAAGGCCTGGAAGTCTGAGGTGGAAAAATCATGTGAGAAGTCTATTCAAACTTTCCGCTCTGACAATGGTGGCAAATACATGAACTCTACCTGGATTTCCTTCATGCGATAGGAGGGAATTCACTGGGAATCATCTGCTCCGTGGACCCCTGAACAAAATGGTGTTTCCGAGCAGCTTAACCGCACCCTTATTGATCGTGTCTGCACTATCCTTATTGACTCCAGCTTGCCCCTCTCCTTGTGGCCAGAGGCTGCAAACTATGTTGTCTATACCAAAAATCAGCACTCAACTTGTTCCCTCCCCAACTCCACCCCATATGAAGCATGGTATGGACGCAAATCGAATATTTCTCGCCTCCACCGATTCGGTTGTGTTGCCTATATCCTCGATGATGTGCCTGCTCATTGGAAGCTTGACCCTTGTGGTATGCATGCTGTTTTTGTGGGCTATTCGGAGACTCAGAAGGGCTGATGGTTCTACCTGCCTGCTAAACGCGCCATTCACGTTTTGGCCCATGCTGTTTTTAATGATGCCGTTGGTCATCATGACGATTTCCCAGCTGAGGGGGAGTACCAATTCCACTACACCTCACTCCACTCATTCTTCTCTGATCCAGATGACGATGACTCCAGCCGGACACCTATCACTCACCCTGATCCTCTCCCCGCTCCACCTAACCATGTCGAGCAACGTGTTGCTCGCCCTGATCTTCCTCCTGCTCCACCTAACCATGTAGAGCAACCTCTGCCACCCCCTCATACCCGATCTACTCACACCGCTGCTATCAAGGCTCGACAGACAATCTCCGCAGCTGCACGAACCTTTCAACAGAACTCTGACAATGATTTCTCAGATTCCAGTCCATGTTTGTCAGATGCAGAGGAAAATGAGGCTCCTGTGCCCAACTCATCTGATGAAAATGTCCACATTGCATCTGGAGAAGATTCCTGCACATACTGTGAGGAGATGAACTCACCCAACTGTGCAGAATGGGAGCAGGCCATGCACAATGAACTTGACGCAATCGCCCAACTTGGGACCTACGAGCTTGTCAGGCTCCCTGCCGGCCGTGATGCTATTGATACCAAATGGGTTTTCCGCATCAAGCGCAATGCCTCTGGTCACATCCTATGGTACAAAGCCCACCTTGTCACACATGGCTTTATCCAAAAACCTGGTATCGATTTTGATGAAATATTTGCTCCAGTTGCCTGGATCAAGTCAATTTGTTTGCTATGCACCATTTCTGCCACACTTGACTGGGAAATCCATGTCATTGATGTCAACTCGGCCTTTCTCAACAGTGACATGCCCCATGACCAACCCGCTTACATCAAACAGCCTCCCGGGTTTGTTTCTGAAGGCCTCGAGCACCACGTTTGGCTCCTCCGGAAGGCACTCTATGGTCTGTGTCAATCTGGTCACTTCTGGTATTAAAAGCTGAAATCCATTCTTCTTGAACTTGGCTTTACTACTTGCACATCTGACCCATGTGTCTTCATCCATCACCGTAAATCTGGCATCTGTTTTATTGCATCCCACGTTGATGACCTTGGCCTCTACATCTCCTCACCAGCCGAGATGGCCAGCTTCAAACACAATTTCAGCCAGCATGTTTCCTTCAAGGACCAGGGGGAGATTCGCTACCTTCTTGGCATTGAGGTCACTCGAAATCGCAATGCCCATATGCTCTCACTATCCCACCGCCGATATATTGACTCTATGCTCAAGACTTATGGACTCGAATCTGCAAACCCCATTTCAACACCAGAGCAAGCGGGATTGCATTTATCACATGCACACTCTCCACACACCGTGGATGAACTTGCCGACATGTGAAATGTGCCGTACCAAAATGCAGTAGGTGCGCTAAACCACTGTGCTATCATGACCTGCTCAGATATCGCACATGCAGTGCAACAGGTTGCACAGTTCACAGTAAATCCAGGGCGGATCCACTGGATAGCAGTGAAATGCATCCTCCGGTACCTCAAAGGCACCCGCAATTTCATCTTAAACCTCGGGGGCCTTGTGGCAACACAATCTTTCGCTCCCTATGCATTCTCTGATGCCGACTATGCCAGCTTACCAGATCATGCTCATTCCATCTCCGGATACGCACTCATGCTTGGTCACGGCGTCTTCTCTTGGTCTGCCAAGAAACAGACCACGACTGCATTGTCCACGGCTGAGGCCGAATATTACTCTGCAGTCCATGTTGGGCACGAAATTCTTTGGATGGATCATCTGCTCACTGAACTTGGTCTCAGTCCGGCGACTCCTACCTCCCTCTATATCGACAATACCGCAACCATCCGCATCCTCACAACTCCCGATGAGATGTCCACTCGCACTCGTCACATTCGTGTTTCCTATTTCTGGCTTCGCGATGAAATCGACCATAAGGAACTCACTCCGGAGCATGTCGCTTCCACAGATAACATTGCCGACATCTTCACTAAGGGGTTGCCCGCGGATGCACACCGTTGTCTAGTTCAGTTGCTTGGATTGACCAAATCAGTGAACTCCAGCTGAGGGGGAGTGTTGATTGTGGTATGATCTCCACATGTCACAGCTTTCCGTTTCACTATGACAGCACAAACCCCTTGTCGCCTACCCAACATATTAGTACATGATAACTCCGTTTCCCTTTAATACTGTACCTCATTTCTCATCGCATCCTCAGTCGTTTCTCCTCCCGACTGAGTCCTTAGTTTCATTATAATGGTCTCCGCGAGTAGATTCAGCTCCCCATTATTCGATAGCACAAACAGGGTGTATGATCACTGATGATGATATCACTCGATCCATACTTCAACGTGCCACATTGGATTTCTACTATCCTAGCTTACCAGAATGACGGCCTACATTAGGAGAATGAGCAAGGGACGTCTAAGCACATGCCTTGAATACTCACCCAAATGTACCATTGACAGTTCGAAGTGGTGTGAATCGGCCGTCAGCGGTTTTCAAAAACACTGTGTTTCCCCACCATTGATGTACATTGTTCGCACCAATAGCACCGTTCTTAGGGAATTTAAGACAAAAGAAAATGAGTACAAATGAACATGCAAGGCCTGAGTCGAGCGCAGCAGAGAGAACATCTATGGATGAGGTAGCGGATTTAAACGAGTATAAATAATGTGAGCAAGAATAACACATACAGTTGTACCTTGACCACCAAGAGAAATGACGTCTTCGAATAACACATTGGAATATGAAACCAACAATACCCCATGTGACATAGTTAACAGCTGACGCAGGAGGGATGTTCGCAGCACAACCGAACATGACAGGGAAACTAGACCATATGTTTCGATGACTGGGCTCAGGTGGTCAGAGAAACAAGACATACTTGACGTGGTGAACCCAACTATTAGGCCATCTCTTCTTGATGAACCATGCAACAACTGGGCAAAGAGCACCAAGAAGGAGGAACCAGAGCAAATTGTGGTATATTTGACCAATGGACAATTGTCGTTGAGGACCGATAACACCCCACTAGATTGGGGTGTAATGTTAGTAGTCAAATTTCCAAATCAAAACACGTTTTCGAGGACCCACAATTATGGAGGCAGTTCCAAACACTTCTATGGGAGGGCAAATAAACCCACTGCTCTGGATGGGGCTGCACATATCGTCTATATTGGTAAACATCCAGGACTGAACCCCAAGTTGGACAGTCCCAGAAATCACGGTACCAACTATCTGGGACCAAAACATTGTTCGAGGGGGAATCTTCATGTAATGGCCAAGTTTAAAGTCAGAAACAAATTGAAGTGCCTGAATCGTCGTGTTGGTTCCCACAGTCTTGAATATCATCATGGCTAGGGGACGACCAGGGAAGGCATAGCCCGCAATCAATTCGCTGATGACATTGAGGCCAGTCTGCTGGTTCGAGGTAGCTTGGATAATACCAATGGGAATGATGTAGATGAATGAGAGCAGAAGAGCCAAGACAAAACCCCAGACAGGCAAGTCGGTTGGCCAAACTTCAATACAGACGACGCCAAATGCGAACATAACCACGAAGACGCAAATGTACCACCATTCAGGAACCTGGTAATACTTAGTCATGAGACGTGCATGGATGTCAGGTTGCTCATGAAGCGAATGGTGCAGCTGGGCATGGATTTGTCTGCGGTAGAATAGGATAGTATGGATGATGGTAGATGTGATGGAGGCAAATGAAATGCCGTAGTAAAGTGCAAACGTGGTGGATAGAAACAAGGGGCTGTATTCTTGATAAGCAGTGAGGTTAAGTTGATTGTTTGGTGTAAGGACCCTGGTCAGGTTGTAAGTGACACCGGTATTGTCATATGCAATGCGCGATTGCATTGGCATGTATGCCCCATACCAAGTGTTGGTAAAATGAATGATAGGCGCCATGATCCAGAAGAATATGATGAAGCCTGAGGTGACATTTGCCACCGCCCACCACGGGGAAGCGAGAGGACTGGAGTTATAGCTGATCTGAGCCCAGTCAAAGGTAATCAGGCTCATTCCTAGACCACTCTGGTAGCCGAAGAGCTGGTTGATAATCACGTTGTCAGGAGCAATCCAGCATGCCCAGGTGAAGTTACTGAGCGCTTGGAAAAGATAACCCGGGAAGAAATGCCAGAAAAGGCTGCCAAACCAGGCATATGTGAAGAACCATCCGCGTGAGAGACCCCCACGGAGGCCCATACCATTGTACACCTGAGCATGCAAAGTGTTGAAGAGTGCACAGTTAACCAAGTTTATGGGCCATACTTAAAGGATGAATAAGGAAACAGTTGTGTGGGCACTATTGACACATACTCATGGAAGGAGGCTCTACCAGGAAGCGACGCATGACGCCTCCTAGGGAGAAGCCGATCATCTGTGTTGACATGACCAACAACCACTGGTCTGAAAATCGAATGTCAAATCAAAAGCAAAACTCAGTGTTGATGAACACATACAGGCAAAGCTGAACACCTGATTATAATATACTCTTTGCGTCGCGATAACACTGGTCTTTAACAGTAATGAGCTCGGGGTATGAGGAAGAGAGTATTACAGTCGCACAGAATATGCAGGATAATACCCAATAGTTGCCATCAGTGTCACTAGAACATGTTCTTTCACCGAAAATGGGCCAGGGTTAATTGAGATGCCAAAAATCTTCCAGTTCGGTACAATTCTCGCCCACAAGCGACCCATTGGAAAAGACAAAAGCTGTGCTACACTTCCAGAGATAAGGACGGAAGGATATCGGAAGGACATAAATTGATTTAGACTGGGTATGACGATTGCCCATATGATACCTGGAGGGATCGCATGAATAACCTCTGACGAACTGATTTCAAAGACCGAATACATACCCATCACCCATGCACGCAAGGTTCCGCAAGGAATACTGGGATCATCTGTGTTTGCGACAGTGGAGCGCACCTCAGGGTAGGGAGAATCATCCTCTGATGGTTACTGTCAAGGATTATTTAGAACAAGGGCATGACATACTGACCGAGTATCCCAGCGATGGCGTCATCCTTGTTGAAATTAGGGTCATCAAAATCCTGAAGGCGAAGAGGCAGATCGAAGGTTTCTGGGGAGAAGGCGGGTGTCACGAGTGGGCGATGGCAAACAACAGGAGAGTCACTCGGATACCTGCTTGCCTCTCCTTCTCTCCCAAGCTGGAACTAACGTTCACCTCGTGAACTGACATTGGATGCCGTGAGGAGAGGGGACAAGGGCCCATAGGCTCAAGGCAGGGGATAAGAGGTTCAAAATAGGCGGTAGAAATAATCATGGGACCAACCTTCGTGCGCAGGCAGTGCGCATGGCTTTTGCACTGTGATGTAACGCTAATCCAAGTAAAGGGTATCATCCTGTGGAGCACAGATTGCAATACGGCATTAAATGCCATAATGACGTGTAGGATTTATGCAACATATTGTTTGTGCCTCCCATCACGCGGCCATCCCTCGTGGTGGTTTTTCCCATCTCGACCACCTGGAAGGTATCACATTTGTGAGCGACGTTTACCAGAGAGCCAGATGACCACCGAACCATGCAGAAAGGGTGCGACCAGGTGTCTGGGCCGAGCAAGATGGCATTGACAGGTCGTCGGCTGGTGTACACTACTCGCTATTCTTGCAACATAGTATGATGGATCCAGCCGAAATCCGATCTCAGCGCGGACCTCGACGCCTTCTTTGTGATCCAATCACAAGCTCTCAAATGTGTCTTTTCGTTACACGCTACGCCTACTAATAGGTTGTAAATGGTATCAACACCTTTCGTATGTGCGTACATAAGTGCTGATGATTTATTCGTCTACTAGCATACAGGATGCGATCGTGCGCCAGAGGGCTGTGGCGCTCATGATTGATATTGATCGCTCATAAGAGTCCTAGTGCACTGATGAAAATGCTTCCTCCGCAGGTGGTTAATGCTGCGCCAGAAACCCCCAATGGTCAAGTGGACTGCAACAGTCGAGTATCAATGTACATTACGTCATTGGACCCAACAGATCGGGAGTCGTTACGGAACAATTTCGAACACAGCGTAGAAGACATTGCCACTCTCCGGAGACACTGCCTTCAAAAGCATGATGATCAGCAAGCATTACGAGGTAGTTTCTGTTGTAATTTTAACCAGCACACATTACCATTCCATTTATGGTAAAATTTACATAAGCTGAGAGCGTACGTTTGCCATTTTCTAGTTTAGTTTATGTTCCTCAGTAGCGTGACATCTACTAAGGTTCTTATAGTTCACTTAACCTTTGTATAACACCACCTTTCAACAGTTTTTATGTGGTTTGATATAACACAGGCAATCTACAAGATGAAAACACATTTGGAGCATAAATCTGCTTTTATTATACTATTAATATGCTTTTCTTGCACTATCCTTCTGAAATCAACCCAGATTGGCCAGCCAAAGATAAGTGTTGCAGAAAGGTATGTGGTCTATGTTATAATGCACATTTTCCCTTTTATTTCATTTTTTACCCCTTTGTATTTCCCTTCTACTCTTCACATGGTCACATCATGTGACCCTGTCACCTCTTCAACTTTTTCACATTTTCACATTTCACCACTTCACATTTCACTAGGTCTAGGCTAATCTAGCCTATGATCTCATACCACCTATATTTCTTAGATATTTCTAGACTTTTATTTTTTTTTGCCATTGGACAGCTTACTATATGCTACTGTAGAGCAGGGCACACTATCTGTTATGCATGCCAAGATTAACATGCCACTAACTTACAAAGAAAAAAAAAAAAGTAAAGTGAAGCTAGAGTTAATATCTATATGTTATGTGCTTAGCAGAATACTAATGATCTTGTCACATGATCATGAGACTTCCTTGCCAAAACAAGAATAACTTATAACAGCTTCTTGCCATCCTATTCTTGATACTCAAGACAATCTTGGTGAATGCTCCTAATCTGTCCTTAATAACTGGTAGGGCTTTTAGCTAGTGGCCTCTAACTAGGTGAATGAGAGAAGATGAGACCACTACTCTTGTATAAACCAGTAGCCAGCAGCACTAGTGAGAACTAGCCTATATAACCAGCCAAGAGGTCAAGAGAGCAAGACTGGGAAAATCCCAGCTTGTACTCTCTGCCTTATATATTGCCAGTGCTTGTACACAGACCAAGTACAGGAGGCCTACCCTAGACTATACTATCTATGGACACCAATAGCATAACTGGCTCTTATTATAAAGGGGAGGATAATGCATGAAGTAGATATAAAGAAGTAAGGCAGTGGCCTCATGGATCAGGGGATTGGAATGGAAGAGAAGTCACACCATGAGGGTATGGAAGAATGAAAGTGCACTGGTTCTTAGATATGAAAGGGCATGGCCACCATAAGGCCGAGAAGATCCAATCTGGATTTCTGCCACAGATGCAGATTCTAATCTCTGAAGAGATATCATCAGTGTCTGATCTAAGATCTCATCTGAGATCCAGCCACATGTTACATGACCTCACAAGTGCCGGGGACTCTAAATAGAACGTCTGACCTTAGCCTAGGGTTTGCCTTATTTGGCTACTCATTCCCATGATCATGTGGTCTGAAGACTCTCACGATCATGTGTAACTGCATGTTAGACTGGTGCTGTAACAACTTTAGAGTTTTCCCATGTTTTAATATTGGTTATATATTATGGCAGATTTCTAATGA
Organism: Pulveroboletus aff. viridisquamosus; assembly: GCA_038088935.1. Classification (NCBI taxonomy): domain Eukaryota; kingdom Fungi; phylum Basidiomycota; class Agaricomycetes; order Boletales; family Boletaceae; genus Pulveroboletus; species Pulveroboletus aff. viridisquamosus. The sequence continues at coordinate 26,668 of JBBPJW010000517.1, forward strand.
GATCTAGATTAGAATTGATCTGTGGCAGAGATCCAGATAGGGATTTTATTAGTCTTATGGCTGCCTGGCCATATTTATATCCACCTTTAATATATGCTCCCTTCCATTCTCCCACATTCTTATGATATGATTCTCTTTTTTATCCCTTGATCTGTAAGGCCACTGCCTTACTTCTTACCCTCTGCTCTATGTCTTCTTATTTATTAGCAAGAGTACTTACTGCTATTGGTGGCCATAGATAGTAGCTTAGTCATCCTGTATATGGGGGCTATTTTTCTTGTGAATATATATTCAGGGTGGTAAGAACTTGGGGTTTCCCTAGTCTAAACCTCTTGTAACATTAGCTTGTCTTATGAGGGATTTCCACTTATTCCTTTCTTTTGCCTAGTTTAGGGCTCTAGTCTTAAAAGCCCATTTCATCATTATTGTTCTGAGCCTTTACCACTTACCAGTTGGTTTGTGTTACACTAGACCTAGATAGGGTCAAGTGTAGACCTCAAGAAGAGGGAACTACAAGGGGAAGAACTGTCATATTTTATATCTCTGACCCAATTCTGACTCAAAATATATATCTAGTCCTTGTACCATTTATTCTGCCTTTACTCCTTTCTATATCTACTGCACTACATGCTCATGCCTGATCAATGTTATCAGTTCCCCAGTTCTCCACCACCATTCTACTTTAGTTCTGGCCCCACTTCCTGTTCCCAGTACTACCACCTTGATCCTTACTTAGTTTTCACTTTGTCTTCTCCAGACCATTCTGTGGTAACTCTGCAATGTTACCCCACTTGTAGTCTTCATTATCACTACTATCACTGCCTCTGTCCCCATTTCTTGTTTTCCCCTCACTTCCACCTTAATTCTGTGTTAGTTTTAGCCTGACATGATTGATGTTATAGTCTGCTTTTTCAAACTTTTGATCACGTGACTTTATCTTATCTTTCCACATGGTTATCTAATCTTTTATCTTATCAGGGCATGTGATGGGTCACATGACTGGTCTAGACCCAGGGCATAGGGTTAGCCTCATGTCTTTCAAGCCCCTTTTCATTTCCGTCTCTCT
>JBBPJW010000518.1:1605-27683 GCA_038088935.1 Pulveroboletus aff. viridisquamosus
TTTAATTTCTTATAAAATCAAAAACAATTCTAATTATTAGTAAACATGTTTACTATTTATTGTCTATTATTATGTATTACTATGCATCTTTCCATAGTATAATACAAATTCTATTCTATTCTCATAAAAATCAAAAACAATTCTGATTATCAGTAAAAATATTTACTATTTATTTTCTTTAATCAAGCATTTATCAGCCAATTTTTTTTCTTTGATGACTTTTCTATTCTAAAATTGTAATATACTAACTACTTTTTTTTAGTGCCATGAAATAGAAGCTACAAACTGATTTACTAACATGCTAGAAAATCTGGCTGATATTTGCCTTGGATAGGGGCTAGTTTTTGTTGGCAATAATAACAATCTAGGTCAAGAACTCAGATTAAATCACCAAAACATCAATTCTTGCTCTATTAATCTCAAATTAATTTGAAAAATGTAGCAAAATGCAGATAGTTATGGGCTAGCAAATCATGTTGCATTTCAGGCAATTTAAATTGGTGTTCACAAGTCCTACATCAAAGAAGGTCTTATCAAGAAGCAGTTAACTATTTCATATACCAATCATATTAAATGATCTAATGCTGCAAAATCTCCTTCAGCTGCTATTGAGCTTATTAATGGCAATTATCATGTCACATTAATACAAATCCAACATAAAGAACAGATCTGGCAGCTTAAAGAGGCAAACAATTAATTGAAAAAAGCTGAAATTTCTTGTGAATGTGAAAAGTTGGAGCAAAAAAATCAGAAGCTAGAGACTAGTATAATGGAAAATGGTATATAATTGGCAGAAATTTTTGATCTTGGTATGTAATATATTTATATTTTATATTACATTATTAGTAAACATGTTTGCTAATTATTTGCTTTTTAAGATTAAATTCAAGCTTGAGATAAAGCAAGCCTTATCTTTTTTAAGCTTTCTTTTAATTACCTTTATTCTCATTATAAGGATATATACACACAAATATTCAAAAACATGTTGCATTGTCTTTATTGTTATGGTCTTGACTAAACAACAAGAGCAATAAGGAGAGAAAACAAGGACAAAACACTGAAAACCTCTAAAATGAGGCTAGATAGGAAAAAAAGGCAAACTTGAAGAGATTAAAGACTAGAGGAATTTCACTTCACAGTTAAAAGAGGCCAATGTTACAAGTGGTCATGTTTAAAAAGACTTGAATTACTTGAATAGTCTTCTATAACTACTGTAAACAATCCAATACACAGTAGATATAGTAAAGTAACAAGAATAATGAAAAATCAATAATAAGGGAAAAAATAGTGCAAACTTTAATATTTATGGCTCTCAATATCAGTATTGTAAATCTAATAAAGAAAATCCTCTTGAAATGAATGCCTATCACAAGCTTGTTCAAGAATGAAGGAAGTCACAAACATACTATTATATGACTAGTGAACATGATGGTTTATAGCATGTGACCATGAGAACTGTTGAGCACATGATGCAAATGGTTACATAGTCATATGACCAGGAGCACATGATCATGCAAATGAAATGCCTTATAAGGTTAATCCTATGCTAAGGCTAAGTCCTTATATTAGAGTATTTCCCTGGCACAAGGTATTAGTCAAGTGATGTGGCAGATCTCAGATAAGATCTAGATCTAGTCTCCAATAATATCTGATCTTACAATCTAGATTAGGATCTGATCTGTGGCAGAGATCCAGATGGAATCTCCTCAGCCTTATAATGGCCATGCCTCTTTCATATCTGAGAACCAATTCAATTTCGTTCTCCCACATCCTCATGGTGTGCTTTCTCTTCCATTCTTATTCCTTGATCCATGAGGCCATTGCCTCACTCCTCATTTCCACTCCATGCCTTTCCCTTATTTATATAATAGAGCCAGTAGTGCTATTGGTGTCCATAGATAGCATAGTTTAGAGTAGGCCTCCTGTACTTGGTCTGTGCACAAGCACTGGCAATATATAAGGTGGGGGATATATTACACAACCAGTGAACATGATGGTTCATAGCATGTGACTGTGAGAACTGTTAAGCACATGATTATGCAAACAAGTTGTCTAATAAGGTTAACTCTAGGCTAAGGCTAAGTCCTATATATCAGAGTATTCTCTTGCACCAGGTATCAGTCACATGATGTGGCAGATCTCAGATGAGATCTAGATCTAGTCTCCAATGATGTCTGATCTATGGCAGAGATTCAGATGGGATCTTCTTGGTCTTATGGTGGCCATGTCCCTTTCACAGATTGAGATCTGTGCACTTCCATTCTCCCACATCCTCATAATGTGATTTCTCTTCCATTTCTATCCCTTGATCCATAAGGCCACTGCCTTACTCCTCATTCCTGCCCCATGCATTCTCCTCATTTACTATAGAGCCAGTTACACTATTGGTGTCCATAGATAGTGTAGATTTAGGGTAGGCTCCCTGTACATGGTCTGTGCACAGACTTTAGCAATATATAAGGCAGAGGGTGCAAGCTGGAGAAACCCAGACTTGCTCTCTTGACCTCTAGGCTGGTTACACAGGCTAGTTTTAACACTAGTGCTGCTAGTCATTGATTTATACAAGGGCCCAGGATTTTACTACATTCTCTCATTGCCTAGTTAGGGGCCACTAGCATAAAAGCCCTATCAGCTTCCCAGGACAGGTTAGAAGTGTACTTCAAGGTTGTCATGAGTATTAAGGCAGGATAGCTAGATTGCCATATCAAAAAGCATCACAAGTACTTTAATAATCCATAATGTTCTAGATTAATGCTTTTTATTTTGGAATCTGATAAACCAGAGAGCTTTTTGGAGATTTGAAAGAGGGTATTATGTACCCCAAGAGTGCAATTCAAATACCAGGAACACCAGTAAGCAACAGGCAATGATAATGACAAGAGGTATTACACTTGGTCTGAGTAGAAACAAGTGTAGACCTTCAGAAGAGGGAACTGGGCTGTGGGTGGCTAGGGTTTGATAATGAGGTCAAATAAACTGTGGGCTAGGAGAGCTTGATGATAGTCAGCTCAGGGAGTGGTGTAATTTATAGGGACAATACTGGCTTTAGACTCAACAATGGGGTTAAGGACACTAGTAATGCTGGACTAGTGATAACTAGGGTTGACTGGGAGTTCCCTCTTGTGCACCAATGTGTAAACTAAGAGTGGATTGCAAGGTACTGGGTATGGTGCAAGGATAGAAAGGTAGAAGTAGTGTGAAAAGAGAGAGGAGGCGAAGTATGCTACTTATATAGTACAGAGAACAAGGTTCAGACTCAGTTGGATGATTCATAGGAGATAACTAATGATCTGTGTGGAAATGGATGGAACATTGAAGAATCAGGTGATAGGTCATACCTGATGATTAAGTATGATGGAAGCAGATCATATGTGATATCTGCTGAGTTAGAGAATGTTCTGGAAGGAAAGAAGAGAAAGTTCCAGAACAAGAACAAGAAAGCATCCAAGATGCACAAACATGAAGCTATGGCAAGCAAGAAAAGAGGAAAAAGATAGGGAAAATATAACAAGAGGGCTTTGAAGACTAGAGCCTCAGAACTAGACTTGGTGAATCTTGAAGGGAATAACCTGCATCAGCACTAGCAACTAGTGTTCAGATGTTAAGGAGAGAAGCAAGGAGATATCTGGGTTAACTCAGATATAAGCCCAGAAGAAGGAAGTAAGCATATGATACAAGTGATCAAGACTAGAGAGACTCCAGGTCTTGCCCACCCTGTATGTATATTGCCAGGAGGTATAGCCTCATACACAGGATGAGTAACCTACTATCTATGTAACCAATAGCAGTAACCTCTCATACCTTCTTAAATAGGAAACTGGGCATATAGTAATGAGTAAAAAGTGAGGCAGTGGCCTTGTGAATCAAGGGATATAGAAGAGAACCACAACCATGAGGATGTGGGAGAATAAAAGATACTCAGGGTTAACAGATATAAATAAGGCATGGTAACCATAAGGCTGAGGAAATCTATCTAGATCTCTGCCACAAATCAGATCCTGATCTAGATCTTATCTGAGATCTGCCATATCATGTGATCAACCCATGAGTGGGGAATACTCTGATATAATAAACCAAACCAAAGCCTAGGGTTTATCCTTATGAGGCAAGTAAGTCCCATGGTCACATAAGTAAACTGTCAGTATTTGCTAAGCATATAACAGAAGGCTTCTTTAGAAATTCTTTCTAAGAAAATGCATTTGCTAGGCTCTGCTGAATCTCAAGAGGTTCAAATCTATCTTGCAGAATTTCACAAGTACTTTAATTGTGATTTTAAACAAAGCAAGAAATAAGCTATGTTATGTACCACTCTAAATGCAATTCATAACCCACTAAACTGGTGAGTGATGAAGGCTCATAACAATGACAACTATAAGCTTTTGAGACTAGAGCTCCTAACTAGGCAAAAGAGAGGATTAAGTAGAATCCTGCAAGTAAACAAGCTAATATTACAAGAGGATTAGATTGGGAAATTTCCAAGTCTGCTCTGTCCTGTATATATATTGCCAGAGGGCACAGCCCCATATACAGGATGACTAAACTACTATCTATGGTAACCAATAGCAGTAACCTCTCATACCTCCTTAAATAGAAAAAATAGGGCATAGGGCATATAAGTCAGAAATATGGCAATGGCCTCACAGATTAAGGAAAATAGAAGAGGAACCACAACCATGAGGATGTGGGAGAATGAAAGGGAAGCATACTCATAAAGGTGGATATGAATATGGCCAGGCCACCATGAGACCAAGGAGATTATTATCTAGATCTCTGCCACAGATTAATTCTAATCTAGATCCATTAGATTAGATATTATTGTAATCAATTTAGATCTCATCTAAGATCTGCCACATCACATGACCAATACTTATATGCAGGAAATAACTCTGAATAAGAACCAAACCATAATCTAGGGTTATTCTTGTTTTGGCAATAAAGTCTTATAATCATGTGTTATGACCATTAGTATATGCTGAGAGTATAACAAGCTAAAAAAATAATATCCACTAAAGGCCATATCCATGATGTTACCACACCTGTTATTTAAAACCTTCCCATCAAGTTGAAATGGCTTCAACTAGAATTTTTTCCAATTAATAAAAGTCACGTTTCCTTGTCTACTCCATTTTCTCTTTTTAATCCTATATACATGCAAGTTATAATCAGCTTGTGGAACATAGAACAAGTTAGTGTTCTAGATTCCAAACCTGCTCTTATAAACAATGGTTCTGCTATTGTAGAGATAAACTTTATTTTTATCTAACTAATTAGTAAACATGTTCACTAATTTTCTTTTTTTCTTTTTTAAAAAATAGTATCTAGACTGGATCTTTCCAATGTGTTGCTTTGGCTGGACAGGCCAATAAAAAGAAGGGAATAACTGGATATATCTGTGAACTGCAATCAATGTTTTTTGAAACTGTGCTTTGAAATTAAAAATCCTGATTAAAAACAGGATATAATTTGTAAAGTACATTTACATACTTTTTAACTTTTCTTTCTATTACTTACATATATTTTCTTACTTTAGACAATCAAATTCTTCTTCAGTCAGTAACATATCATATTGGCTACTTTGCATTGTATAGTAAATAATATATTCTCAAACTCTTGATTATATGATGCAAAACAAAAGATCATAGACCTTATAGAGCCTCTTGGAGATATCAAGTGGACCATAACACTAAGATCCTTTCTTCAAGACTATAAAAAGGAACTTTATAACAAGCTTCATATGATTATTTAATCCAAGGCATCAAATATAATCTTTAACAAGGCACTGGGTGGTTCTGTTACTACAAAACAAAAGAATATGTTTAAAATCCATTACTAAATTATATGTGCCATATTATTTAATTGGAAAGCTGCTTCAGATATATGAAGTCATATTGTGTTTATTAATCATGCCTTGTTAGATTGCACATATCTTTGTCAATACCATCAAATTCTTGCCATTTCACTTATATGCAGTTTGTAAAATAATCTTTTTGACCTTTTTCAGTCATTTTTAAATAACTTATCATATAAAAATAACTGAGTTTTATAAAACTCTAGTATCTATCCTAAAAAGCCTTCTATAACTAATTTTAATTTTTGTAAATATACATTCAAGGACTATAAAGAAGAAATAGTGAGTATAGCTGCTGAAATTTTATTCTATTTATTTTATTCCACTTTACTTTTCTTATATCTTATACTTTTATATATCTGGGCCATTTATTTCTTGAGATTTCTACTTTTCTTTCAGAACATATGCCAATCACTTCATTACATAATTATGTTGTTCTTTTAACTATGGACACTGCCACATTGTATCTCAGTTGATGTAGAGATCTCTTTACCATAACATATAAGCTGGTTCTTTTAATCTGGATTCTTGGAGAGTACCCAGTTAACAGCTTGGTACTAAACAAATGTGGAGCTGGCCTTGGCAAACAAAGAGAAAATAGAGTCAAGAAGGTTACATTAAGGAAAGCTCCAAAGGTTTCAAGTGCACTAGACTAGAAGCTCCAGTCTAGTGCTAAAGCTTTTATATATTCTATTATAAAGTGCACAGACCACAGGGTCCTACTTTCAAATATATGTAATAACTATCTGAACATCAGAGAAAAGAGAAAAGATATGTTATACATTGGTACTATTTAGCTAGGGGCTATTTTTTATTTTTATTCTAAGCTAAGTTCTTTTTACTATTTACTATCTTTAACTGCTTTTATCTCATTATAGCCTAGACTTTCTCTAATATTATGGCCTAGCCCTCTAATGTTATATCTTATCTTTGATATGGGGAAACTGCCTGTGACTTGTGCTTAAAGTACCTTGATGAATGCTTTTAACTTGTATTTGAACTACTGGTAAGGCTTTTGTGCTAGTGGCCCCAACTAGGCTAAAAAAAAGAAAGACACCAGAGATTTGTATAAGGCTGAAGTGCAGATGACAATGGTAGAGCCAGTAATAGTGTTATACTGCATGTTATGCACCTAGCAGAATATAATGGTCTTCTCACATGATCATGGGACTTGCTTGCCTAAACAAGGTTAACCCTAGGCAAAAATTTGATTTTATATCAGAGTATTTCCCTAATGCATGGTGATAGTCATGTAATATGGCAGATCACAGATGAGATCTAGATTGATGCTAATGATATCTGATCTTAAGAATCTAGATTAGAATTTGATTTGTGGCAGAAATCCAGATGGGATCTCCTTGGCCATATGATTGTCAAGCTGCTTTCATATTCACTATTCCTGCATCTTTTCTTTCATTCTCCCATATTTTCATGGTATGGTTTTCTTCTATTAACCTTGATTCATAAGGCCACTGCCTCACTTCTACCCTTTGTCCCATGCTTACCATATTTAAATGATTAAAGATCTTACTGCTATTAATGACCATAGGTAGTAGATTACTCATCCTGTAGTGGGGCTATGCCCCTGGTGAATATAAATACAGGATGGGAGAGACTTGGGGTTTCTTCAGTCTTGACCACCTAATTATTACTTTCCTTCTCTTATCCCTTAATCTGATATGCAAGTGCTGCAGTCTCCAAGCCAGAGTTCTCTTTTCCTTGTCAAGTCTCACAAGCCTAGTTTGGGGCCACTAGGATAAAAGCCCCCTTGTTGGTTTAAGTTTGACTGTCACACACTAGTCCATGTCATTTATTAAAAGGTACTCTTTGAGTGCATAATACTGCAAGATCTTGAGCAACTATCTCTATATTATTGATATGCACTTCTGCTACTGCTAGAGGTGCTGCTAAAGCCTAACATTTGATCTAGAGGCTAGAAGAACTAGGCAAGAGGAGTATTGGGTCAAGAAACTTGTAAAAACCTTAGAGATTCAAGTACACAAGACTAGAGAACTTCAGCTTGGACTTGTACCCCTTTTATACCATTGTATCTTGAACATGGACCAGGAGAGTGTGCCCTGCCCTACAGTAGTGTACAGTAAGCTGCCAAATGGCAGAAAGAGAGTGAAAGTCTAGAAATATATGAGAAATACAGGTAATATGAGATCATGGGCTAGATTAGTCTAGATCTAGTGAAATGTAAAGTGATAAAGTATGAAAATGTGAAATAGTGAATAGGTAACAAGGTGAAGGGGTGACATGGTCACATGATGTGATCATGTGAAGAGTTGAAGGGAAATACAAAAGGATAAAAAAAGGAATAAAAGGGAAAATGTGTATTATAACACTATTGAAGTGGGAGACTACCCACCCTTGCTTGTGTCTCGTGTCTTCCTTGGTGAATGCCTTCCTATCTGCTGAGGCTTTTGGCTAGTGGCCCCTAACTAGGCTGAGTGAAGAGAATAATAAGAGCCAGGGTCCTGTATAAAGCTAGAGAGCTCAGGTACACATGACAATGAGCCAGCCTCAGGAGAGCTAAGGAGGATCTCCCTCTTGGGGATGGCCCTTAGATCCTAAGTATCCCTTGTGTAAACCCTGTAAGAGTCAAGAGGACAAGACTGGGAAATACCCAGCTTGTGCCCCCTGCCTTATATATTTGCAGAAGTCCACGCATGGACCAAGTACAGGAGGCCTACCCTAATATTAGCTATCTATGTGAACCAATAGCCTAAGTAGCTCTATGGACCCTGGGGATATAAATAGGAGAAGCATGCATGAATCGTATGTGATGGGTGAGGCAAGGGCCTTGCAGATAAAGGATGGAGAAGAGGAACCACACCATGAGGATGTGGGAGAATGGAAGGGAGCACTGCCCTGGTTCTATAAAGGAGGCATGGCCACCTGAAGGCCGAGGAGATCCAATCTGGATCTCTGCCACAGATCAGATTCTAATCTCCATCAGAGATATCATCAGATAGATCTAAGATCTCATCTGAGATCCAGCCACAGTCATGTGACCTCACAAGTGCTGGGAACTCTGAATAGAACTACTAACCTTAGCCTGGGGCTTAACCTTATAAGGCTGCTCCTTCACATGATCACGTGCTCTTGATCACATAACCTGCATCACATGCTTCTGGAGAACTCTCACAATCACATGTAACTGCATGTTAGGCTGGAGCCATAACAACTATTCCATTATTAGATCTTAGATTTCAGATGAGAATAAGAAAGGGCATGGAAAGAAGTGAGGTTTTCATATGGTTGAAACAAGAATTGGAATTGAGCTAGAGTAAGCCTCTAAAATTTCCATAATGCTGATGAATATAAGAAATAGAAGTTCTTAAGGGCTAATGGTACATGAGTAAGATTGTCCAGCAGTTCCCATGTTCTGTCAGAGTCATCATAGCCTTTCCAGTGTACCAAATATTCTAGTTTTCCTTTTCTGATTTGAGAATCCACAATATAGTCAATCTTTCATTTAGCATCTCTTTCTTCTGTGATTTCTATTGGATCTGGTCAGATTGCTGGCTAAGATAGGAGAAGTGCATGATAGGATTTGACCTAGGATATGTTTACCATAGGATAAATGTGCACAGTCTTTGAAAGATGAAGGTAAAGAGCATTTAATAGGACCTCTAGATTAATATAAGGTCCAATTTGCTTTTATATAAGCTTCTTTGATGGATATGGTAATGTTAGATGCTTAGTGGCTAACAAGGCCTTTTGCCCATAACATAATTTAATGCTGGAGTGCATTGTTTGTCCAAATTTTATATCATTTACTCTCTGATAGCTTTCAAAGCCTTGGTAGTTTCTTTATATAACTGTGCTAGCTCTTTTGCAAATGAATAGAAGGGGATTGGAGCCTCAAAACCTAGGTGTGGTGAGAATCTTTTGGTAATAGTGAAGAAAGTAGTCTTGATTGATAATAAATAGGTATTATTGCAAGAGAATACTGCCAGTTTTATCTATTGAGCCCATTCATTCTGCTTTTTTGCAATAAATGTCTGTAGATATTGTTCTAGTTCTCTATTAACCCATTCTGTTTGCCCATCTGTCTGAGGATGGAAAGCTATGGATAGTTTTTGTTTTATGCCCAGGAAGTAGCATAATTCTTTGGTAAACTCTAAGGCAAATTGGTGACCCCTATCTTAAGTAGTGGAAGAAGAGAGTTCATGATAGAACCAGATATGATCTCTAAATATTTTGGCTAAGTGGAAAGAGGAGGTTAAAAAGAAGAAATAGGGAATAAATACTACTTCTTTTAAAAATTGATCAACCATTACTAGAATGGCATTATATTCATTTGAAAATGGTAATTCTGTGATAAAATCTGTAGAAATATCTTTCCAAGGCAATATTAATGCTGGTAGTGGTAAGAGTTTTCCTGCTGGTTCTTTTTGTGAACCCTTTATAAGGGAGCACACTTGGCAGGTTTTTATATAGCCATATACATCTTTTATTAGACTTGGCCAGTAGTGTAATGGCACCTAGCCATCCTGTCCTTGATATTCAAATGACCTTGGTAAATGCTTCTAATCTGTTCTGGAAAGCTGGTAGGGCTTTTAGCTAGTGGCCCCTAACTAGGCAAATGAGAGAAGGGTGAGACCACTACTCTTGTATAAATCAGAAGCCAGCAGGAAAGAGTTATCCTATATAACCAGCTAAGAGAGCAAGAGAGCAAGACTGGAAAAATTCCAGCTTGTACCCCCTGCCTTATATATTGTTCATGTCTGTTCACAGATCAAGTACAAGAGGCCTGCCCTAAGATCTACAATCTATGGACACCAATAGCAGTAACCTCTCAACTAATATATAAGAGATAGAGAAAGTATGGAGTGGAAATAAGGAGTGAGACAGTGGTCTCATGAATCAAGGGATAAGAATGGAAGAGAAGCCATACCATGAGGATGTGGGAAAATGGAAGGGAAGGCATATGGGATCAGATCTATGAAAGAGGCATGGTAGCAGCAAGGCCTAGGAGATTTAATCTGGATCTCTGCCTCAGATGCAGATCCTAATCTATATTCTAAGATCAGATATCATCAGAGACTGTACCTGAACCTCATCTGAGATCTGCCACATCATGTGACTGATACCTGGTGCAGGGAAATACTCTGATATAAAGGACTTGGCCTTAGTCTAGAGTTATTCTTCTAAGGATACTTGTTTGCATGATTATGTGCTTCTGGTCTCATGATTATGCAACCATTTGCATCACATGCTCAACATTTCCCATGGTCATGTGCTTGAGACCATTGTGTTTGCTAGTTGCATAACAAGTAGAAGGATCTATATAGAAGGTAAAGAATTCTTTGCTATCCTTCATGTTCTACAATGGAAGAGTTATGACAGAGATGAATGGCTTTTTGTCATAGAGATGGTGGAACAAAGATAGTGTTGATTGTTTGGTATACTAGATATCTCTGATCTGCATTATAACACAAACCAGGGAGATTATCTTCCAAAAAAGGGAGAGTTTATATGACAATGTCCAGCAAAAAGAAATTCATGAGTACAATGAAGCAGGCAGGGAAATGGAAGGGTAAAAGCACCACTATCTGATGATTTGATTCCTGCTGGAGATTCCCATGGTCCATACACCTGAATAGGGGCATCAGCTCTACCATTGAAAATCCCTGGTTTGTAAATAATCGTAAAATAATACTCCATGAGTACTTTCACCCATCTGGCCTATTATCCAGATAGATCCTGGGGCTTCCTTCAATGCTCCAAGACCTAATGGTCTGTTCAGATTTTGTGTTATATATTCAAAGAGTGCAACTAAATACTGACATGAACCAGTATATAATAGCAAATAACTAAACCAACAAGAGGGCTTTTAGAAACTAGTGGCCCCAGAACTAGATTTGTGGAATCTTGATAAGGAATAAGCAAACTCTAAGCACAAGCTAATGTCTTAAAGGTAAGAAAGAAGAGAAACTATAAATAGATAATCAAGACTGAAAGAATCTCAAGTCTTGTCTATCTCATATATATATTGCCAGAGGAACATAGCCCCAATATAGGATGAGTAAGCTACTATATATGGACACCAATAGCAGTTATACCTCTTTATTTAAATAGAGAAGGCATAGGGCATAGAGTGAAATGGCTTTATGCCATCCTGAACTCATGTCTCGGAGTACTACCCAGTGGGCACCTTTATACTCAAACAGCTAAGGTTTTGGGCTAGACCTTAGAGAACTAGGCAAGAGGAATAGAGAGAAGTAGTCAAGGCCTTGTATACAGCCAAAGGCTCAAGTGCACAAGACCGGGGAGTCCCAGCTTGTGCTAGCCCTTTATATATGCTACAGGTATGTGCACGGACCATGTAAGATAGTCCGGCCCTAACTAGGCTACAGTAATCTGACCAATGGCAGTAAAAGAGTGAGCATTATAGCAGTCCCTCATGGGAGCTGCCAGGCAATGACACCATGGTCTAGATTGTGACTAAGTGAATGTGTGAAGAGGTGAAGAGGTGAAAAGTTAAAGGTGTCCCATGGTCACATGATGTGAAAATGAAAAAGTGATTATAACATAGAGTAAAAGTGAGATAGTGGCCTTGCAGATCAAGAAATTAAAAAGAGAACCATACCATGAGGATGTGGGAGAATAAGAAAAACTCAGGGATAGCAGATATAATAGAGGCATGGCAATCATAAGGCTAAAAAGATCTATTTAGATTTCTGCCACAGATTAGATATCATTGATATTAATCTAAGATCTTATCTGAGATCCAGCCATATCATGTGACTATTACCATAAGTTGAAGAATACTCTGATATAATAAATCAAACCTTAGCCTAGGGTTTATCTTGTTTTGGCATGTGAGTCCCATGGTCACATAAGAAGACCATTTGTATTTGCTAAGCACATAAGATCTTGAAATTTGTTCAGTCAATCAGAAGATGGCACCATTCCCTAAGGGCCTGGACCATAGCTAGAAGTTCTTTGTTATAAATTGAATAGTTTCTTTCTGACCCAGTAAGAGAATGGGAAAAGAAAGCAGCAGGTTTTCAGTATTTTTCTGTAAGGTAGGAGATAACTACTTCTATAGCAATATTAAAGGCATCTGTTTCCTGTTATAATCACTTTTTACTTTTTCCATCACGTGACCGTGGAACACCTTCACATCTTCACCTTTTCACCTCTTCACATCTTCACATTTCACCCCTTCACCCCTTCACTCTTTCACAATTACAAGCCTAGACCATGACATCATGCCTGGCAGCTTCCTCATGGAACTGCTAAGGTACTCGCTCCCTTATTGCCATTGGTCGACTTACTGTAGCATATTTAGGGCCGGATCCATCTACATGGTCCGTGCATATTACTGTAGCATATAAAAGGAGGCTGGTACAAGCTGGGTTTCCCCAGTCTTGTGCACTTGAGCTTTCGCTTTATACAAGGCCTTGACCCATTTTCTAAAACTCCTCTTGCCTAGTTCCCTGGGGTCTAGTTCAAACCCCTCTGTTAGTAGAAAAAGCGATCACTAGGACTCTCTCACCAGTTTTAGCAATGGTTAAGAATCAGCCGTTTCACTTGCACAAGACTAGCCACTAGTCATCGCTTGTGAAGTTCATCAGGTGTTTTTAGTTTTTTATGCCAGCAAAGAAAATTCACGCTTGGGGGCATGAAGAGCAACTTTTTCAGTTTGTCGAAGAAGCAATCTTGGGATTTGAAGATGACTTGTTGGGAGCAGAATCGTTTACAAGAAGGTTTACAGCTTTTGATTACCAGGTACAGAAAGATTTCGAAGCAACAAAGGCTAGGGACAGGAAGGTAGCAACCACAGAAAGACTTCGATCCCTCCGTTCCTCAAACTCGCTCAGAACTCCTAGTAAACGACTTAGGAAGGTCTGTGGAGAGCCAATCTTATACCACCTAAAGAAGCAAAGTGTCAGCTCCAAGAGATCAATGAAGGTTCGATGAGGAGTCAAGCGAGGAACAGCCAGAGGAAGTATTGGAGTTAGGTTTGCCGATCCCCCAGTCTCCCGAGCCCCTTCAATCACCCCTCTTCCCGGCTTCATCATTCGTCACTCGGGAAGAACCCCCTCACCAATCCCAGTGAATTCCGTTCCCGATTTCCCCCCGACGCCCTTCTCTGCCTTTACCCCCACAACAATTTCAATCAAGGATGTCTGGAGAGCATTCGAATACTGAAGAGAAGTTGAAGGAGCTCCTGGGAGGGAAGAAGATTGATGAACCAGGAAAGTGGGACGGAGACCGACAGACATGGAAACTGTGGTCGGTCAAAATGAGAGTATGGGCAGTGGAGAATGAATGGAAGAGTAACCGGGCACTTTGTGCAGCGGTGCTAACAAGGATGGAGGGAAGAGCAGGAGCTTTTGCTCAAATCGCTCTTGAAAGGTACTTGGACGCTGAAGGGGAACTAAACAATCAAGGAGTAAGACTGGGAGTTGGGGCTTGGCCCGACTTCTGGGATCTTTGGGCAGAGATTAAAAATTATTTCCGCATAGATGACTTAGCCCATGAAGCATTGAAGAAATTAGAAGCATTCTCCCACAGGGCATCCATCGACATCTTTTTACAGGAGTTTGAGGTGTTAAGGAAAGAGGCAGGAATCAGTGAAGAGCATGCAGTACAGCTGATGAGAAGACAGGTCCAGTACCGAGTCTATTTGCAGGCTTTACTACAAGGTGCCAAGGAGAAATACTTGGAACAAGTCACGCAATTCCGAAATATAGGGAGAGCGTTTGAGAGACTGGCAGTAGAGAGAGGTAACCCCTCACAAGGTCAATACCAGCCGAGATCTTTTACACCAAGAAACCCCTCCTTTTCTCCAAGGAACCCTGCCAATCAATTTCAACCTCGTTCCCAATGGACTCCTCCCCCTCCTCGATTCACAGCAACTGGCACACAGCCTGGTAGAGGTGCGCCCATGGAAATAGGGCAACAGACCTTTGTAGACACCAGGGAGTGTTTTAAGTGCCATAAAAAGGGGTACATTGCCAGAGATTGCCCTTCAAACCTCCCATACACTCCTCCTCCTGATTTCTGACCCCTCCGCTCCAGAATCATCAGATATGGAGATTTCTCCACACAGCCGGACGCACATGGATGGCACACAGCTGAGCCTATTAACATGTGCGAGCTCACGGCAGAAGCCGAATCAGAAAAGAAAAAATCAGCTCAAGTTCAAAGCCAAGGCACCCCTTGGTCCTCAGTAGAAGAAGCTGAGGCTTATTTCCGAGATAAATTCGCCATGGAGGCGAAACAGGGTTTTCAGACGGGATCTTGATCGATCAAGGTGATCGAGGTCTCAATTCATTTTCATTTTCCGATTGTATTCTTTCTTCACCCATTAACACTTGCAGAAACTTAGATAGGTTCTGTAATGTGGACAATAATAAATTTTCTAGTAACACCTCAGAGGGGTCTCGAAAGAGCTTGGTCACAGGTGAAAACAAAGTGATGCTTAATTCCTCTAAAAAAGAAAATAAAAAGGTTTTCTCTACCTTTTCACGAGCTAGTACTCATCTTTTAAATTATAAAAACCTTGAACAAGAAACAAAGAAGACCTACGAGAAAGACGAGTTCAACCTCAAAGTAGAAATCCAAGGTCTTACAAAGCAACCGCTTTGGCAAGGAACAGAATGGAAAAGTATGGGAACTGAATTAGCTCTCATAGATTCTGGAGCATCTACAACTTTTGTAGACAAACAATTTATTAGCAAATTTGGCATCAATGAACTACCACTATCCAGGAGTATTCAGGTAATCAATGCTGATGGCTCTAAAGGAAACATTGGTGAGGTGTCAACTCGAGTACTATTACACATTCGAGTAGCAGACAAAGATGACAACGTTCATGAAGAAGATATTCAGGCGTTCGTCACTAATCTAGGAGGATCAGTGCTTACTCTAGGATATGATTGGCTAAAACGCCATAATCCTCAAATAGATTGGAGAAACAAAACTATTTTTTTTGAGCCATCTTCAATTGCAAACCGATTAACAACCATGGAAGAAGAATTACAACAACAAGTACCAAAGGAATTCTGGGAGTACTTAAGTGTTTTTTCTCAAAAAGCTTCTGAACGCTTACCACTTCGAAAAACATGGGACCATGCGGTGGAATTAAAAGAGAATTTTGTCCCAAAGAAAGGACGAGTCATTCCCCTCTCTGACTCTGAAATGACAGAGGTTCGCGATTTCCTCTCAAAGGAATTAGCAAAGGGATACATATGACTGTCCAAATCTCCTCAAACCTCCCCTGTATTCTTTATTGGAAAAAAGGATGGTGGAAAACGAATGGTCATTGACTATAGATATCTCAACTCCTGGACAATTAAGAATGCATATCCACTTCCCCTCATTTCCACCCTCATCAATCGACTAAAAGGCGCAGACCTCTTTACTATGCTTGATTTACGATGGGGATATAACAACATTTGAATGAAAGAAGGTGATGAATGGAAAGGCGCCTTTACCACTCCCTTAGGTGCTTTTGAGCCAACTGTCATGTATTTTGGGATGTGTAACAGCCCAGGAATGTTTCAAAATATGGTCAATGATATCTTTCAAGATCTTTGGCCTTTTGTTCTTATCTACATCGACGACATTATCATTTTTTCTAAAGGAAAATCTCGGGAGGAACACGCTGTTCTGGTTTGCAAGGTCCTTGACCGCCTTCGTTCAAACGATCTTTTTCTTAAACCTTCTAAGTGCCACTTTATTCAAGAAAAGGTGGATTATCTTGGAATGGTTGTCTCTAAAGATGGGGTGGAAATGCAAAAGAACAAAGTTACAGCCATTCAAGAATGGCCTGTCCCTCATACGCTGAAACAGGTCCAAGCTTTCTTAGGACTGGCAAATTATTATTGGCATTTCATTCAGGGATTTAGTCAGATCGCTCGACCTTTAAACGATCTTACTTGCAAAGATACCCTTTTCCTTTGGACACCGCTTCACCAACAAGCTTTCGACAAGCTTAAAACCATTATGTCTACTGCCTCCTTCCTCGTTTATCCCGACTCTTCTAAACCAGTTCGTGTCGAAACTGATGTGTCTGATATTGCTATTGGAGCTGTCCTTTCTTATTTGGTCAATGGGCAATGGCGCCCTGCTGCCTTTCTTTCTCATTCTCTTTCTAGCGCAGAGCGCAATTATCCAATTTATGACAAGGAACTTTGGGCAGTCGTTAGTGCTCTCAGGGAATGGCGCCATTTACTTATTGATCGCACTGAATTCGAAATTTGGACTGATCATCAAGCCCTTGAACATTGGCGGAAACCACAGGACCTTTCCCCACGACAGGCTCATTGGGTTGAAATGCTCATGGAATACTGTTTTACTATTGTTTATAAACCCGGACCCGCCAACGGTCGCGCTGACGCACTTTCTCACCATGCCAATCATGGTGACATTCTTGAAGAACCCAACAAGAATGTTATGGTCTTCGCTCCTTCCTTTTTCTCCAACTGACCTATTTCTCTTTCCAATTCTTTTCTTCTTCAAGTTATCCTAGCTTCCAAAGACATCGACCCTCCCGAAGGGTTGTGTTATAATCAAGAAAACAAATATTATACGCATCCTAATACCAACGCTCTCTTCATTCCAGAACCTCTCAGGAACGAGGCAATACAACATTGTCATGATTCCCCCATAGCAGGCCATGGGGGACGACAAAGAACTCTACATTTATTAAAGCAATGGTTTTACTGGCCAGAGCAAAACAAAGATGTTGACAAGTATTTACAAACCTGCCAAGTGTGCTCCCTCACGAAGGGTTCGCAGAAAGCACCAGCAGGACAACTATTACCTTTATCAATTCCGATTTCTCCATGGAAGGACATTTCCACGGATTTCATCACTGGTTTACCGTTATCATCTGGTTATGATGCTATTCTGGTTGTCATTGATCGATTTTCAAAAGAGGTGGTATTTATTCCTTGTTCTTCTTCTAAAACCTCCTCTCTTCATTTAGCCCAAATGTTCCGAGACCATGTTTGGTGTCGGCATGGGCTTCCTTCGTCTATTGTTTCCGATAGAGGTCCCCAGTTTGCGTCAGCTTTCACTCAAGAGTTGTGCCACTCCCTTGGCATATCCCAAAAACTCTCTACAGCTTTTCATCCACAAACAGATGGACAAACAGAGCGGATAAATAGAGAGCTGGAACAATACCTTCGAGTGTTTATAGCCAAAAGACAGGAACAATGGGCAGATTGGATAAAGATTGCAGAATTCTCTCACAACAACGCATATTCCTCTGCCATCCAAACTTCACCTTTTGCCATTACAAAAAGATATGTTCCCCATCTTGGTTTTGAACCCTCCTCTCCATCTAGTTCCTTCGCTCAAGAGCTTGCACGCTCTCATGAAGAGACTCAAAATGCTCTTCGTGAAGCTCAGGAATGAATGAAATGACAATCTGCCCATAAAAGATCTGATGCACCACACTATGAGAAAGGCCAAGAGGTTTGGTTGTCCACCGAACATCTCACCCTCCCATATCCTTCCAAAAAGCTTACTCAGAAGTGGATTGGACCATACAAGATCCTTGATGTGTTACCAAACGTGGTACGCCTCAAACTCCCTGCATTAGTCCACATTCATCCCATGGTTAACATTTCGTGCGTTAAACCATATCGAAATCCTCTTCCTAGCCAACCAGTTATTCGACCAGACCCTGTCGAAATCACTGAAGAAGGTCACGAAGAATGGGAAGTCCATGAAATTGTTGATTCGCGAATTAAAAAAGGAAAGCTGGAATATTTGGTAGATTGGAAGGGATATGATGTTTCGGATCGCACTTGGGAACCAGAAGACCATCTTAAACATGCTCCACAAGCTATAGAAGTCTTCCATATCAAAAATCCTGCTGCTCTGTGCAAACTGCATAACATTTCCCTCTCCAACTTCAAATCCCTCTTTCAACCTTATGAGAACCTTACCTCTTTCATAGCATTGCCCTTGTCTCGTCTGGAATCCGAGACCTAAAAATGGGGTAGTGTTATAATCACTTTTTACTTTTTCCATCACGTGACCATGGGACACCTTCACATCTTCACCTTTTCACCTTTTCACCTCTTCACATCTTCACATTTCACCCCTTCACACCTTCACTCTTTCACAATCACAAGCCTAGACCATGACATCATGCCTGGCAGCTTCCTCATGGAACTGCTAAGGTACTCGCTCCCTTATTGCCATTGGTCGACTTACTGTAGCATATTTAGGGCCGGATCCATCTACATGGTCCATGCATATTACTGTAGCATATAAAAGAAGGCTGGTACAAGCTGGGTTTCCCCAGTCTTGTGCACTTGAGCTTTCACTTTATACAAGGCCTTGACCCATTTTCTAAAACTCCTCTTGCCTAGTTCCCTGGGGTCTAGTTCAAACCCCTCTGTTAGTAGAAAAAGTGATCACTAGGACTCTCTCACCAGTTTCAGCAACGGTTAAGAATCAGCCATTTCATTTCCACTCTAACAGGTTTAAAGAAGTCAGAATAGACAAGAAAGAGAGCAGAGGACATAATGCTTTTAAGCATCACAAAGGCCTTTTGCTGATCTGCTCTCCAGATAAAGGACTGGTTTTTCTTGGTAAGATTGTTTAGGGGATAAGCTACATTAGCAAATCCTTTGATAAATTGCCAATAGTAATTTGCTAGCCCTAGAAATGCTTATACATGCTTAAGTGTGTGGAGCATTGGCTAATCTTGAATGGCTGCCACCTTGCCAGCCTGCATTTTTACCCTATCTTTAGATACCACCATCCTCAAGTAGTTTACTCATTTCTTTATAAAGTGACACTTAGAGAATTTGAGAAAGATGTCATTAATTAAGTGATGAAGGACTTGGCAAATCAATCCCATATGTTGTTCTCTTTTATTAATATAAATTAGAACATAGGGCCATAAATCTTGAAAGATGTTATTGACCATGTTTTGGAAGATATCAGAACTGTTGTATATTCTAAAATACATTACCAGAGGTTCATAGGCCTCTAGGGGTATAGTCAAAGCCCCTTTCCATTTATTTTCTTCTTTGAGATGAATATTATTATATTTCCAGCATAGATCTAGAGTTATAAATAGGTTAACCCCTTTTAATCTATCAATTAGTGTGGAAATGATGGGAAAAGAATATGAATTTTTTATGGTCCATTCATTTATATACCTATAGTCAATGACCATTCTTCTTCCCCCATCCTTTTTTCAACAAAGAAGACTGGTGAGGTTTGAGATGATTTTAAGAGATGAATATATTCTTTTTCTACTTCTTTAGTGATAAAGTCTCATACCTCTGTCATTTCTTTTTCTGATAGGGGAATAACATGCCCCTTCTTGGATATATAGTCTTTCCTAAGTTCTACTACATGATCCCAGGATTTCCACACTGGGATTCTCTCTGATTTTTTTTAAAGAGAAAATATCAATATACTACCAGAACTCTGTTGGTACCTGTAGTTTGAGCTCCTTCTTCTCTTCTATTGACACCTTTCTAAGATCAAAGTTTTTTTATTTCTTTGTGTGATTTATGGAGAAAGAAAATGGCCTTTTTTCTTTAATCTATTTGGAGGTTATGCTATGTAAACCAATTATATCCCAAGATTAGATTCATTCCTCCTATCTTTGACACAAAGGCTAAAATGTCCTCTTTATAATAAATGTCCTAATTATCTACCACCTCTATTTTGATAACTACCCTGGTGGTAATATATTCTATACTTCCTAGAGTGCCATTAGTATTTATTACTGCCATGTCTTGATCAAGTGGCAGCTTATGTAATCCATGCTTGATTACAAAGTCTTGGTTTATAAAGGTAACTAAGAATCCTGAATCTAAGAGAACAAAGGTGGTTTTATATTTTGCCCATTTAATATCTTGTTTTCCATGGACTTGCCCATGGACTTGTGTTTCTACTAGAAATTCATCTTTTCTTTAGAGTGTTGCTTCTTTTTCAAGGGTTTCATAACTTAAAGAAAATAAGCCTAAATAAAAAGAATGGAAAGAACAAACATTTTTTTCTTTTTTAACAGAGAAATTAAGCACTGGTGAATTGCCCCCAGTCAAGCTCTGAAGGGACCCCTCTTGAGCTATACTAAAAGTAAAGTTCAGATTATTCACTTCAAAGTTTACATCCTGTGTATTACTAAGAGTGTTAATGGATATAAAATAATTTAGAAAGAAGAAGGAAAAGACATTGTTAAGTCCAAGACTCTAATTACCTCAATTAATTACAGTCAGCTCTATTTTAAAAATACCTTGTTTCATGCTTTTACCTTAAACTTGTCTTTAAAGTAGGCTTTGAATTCATTTATTGAGTTTCAGGGCATCACTTTATGAATTCTAGCATGTAATTCTTTTTTTCTTATATTTACTTTCCAGTTTTCCTTTTCTGGCTCTCTAAAAGAACTTTCTGGGCAGACTGCATGTAATTGGCCCCTGTTACTAGCTGGGGCAGGCCTGCTTCCTATGGAATAGGAAGAATTAAAGAAAAGATTGCTCTTATAGTCTCAAGCTATGTGTCTTTTTTTTCACATTTCCAACATGTCTAATTGGAGACTATATGCTGGGCATCTATCTCCATAGGAAATCCTCTCCCTGGTTATATCTCTATGGCTGTGAATCTGGGAGGGGAGTTAAGAGATTATTTAATGAAAAGAAGGGGCAAGTTGTAAAAGGTAAAAAGCATTGTGAAAAGGATTAAAACATGGTTGAAAGTAAGTAGCATAGTTGCTTCTTTCTACTATTATTCTCTTATAGGCCCTCCCAATTATCCTGAATTGTTTCATTTGATTAAAGTAGCCATCTTTTATTCTCTACGTGCTTGTAAATATACTTTGTACTGGACCTGTTTGCACATTAATTACATGACATGGTCCAGTTCTATATCTGTGAATGCCTTATGTTCCAGCTTATTGATGTGAAAATGCTTCTTTATTTTCTCCAACAACTTAGTGTAGGATGACCAGGCTTCAATTCCTTTTTATACATTTGAGTTGGGCAGAGTTTTACTTTTAGCCTTCAAATATCATTCCATTATGATTTGTATGAAGCCTGCAGCCTTTTCTTCTAGCCTGTATAGCACTGCAGCCATTATGACTCTCTTGTTGTCCAATTTCTGCACAATTATCCAAACTTGCAACTTTACCCACCACAGCCTCCATTTCTTTCTATCTCCATTTCACTTATCAGGCTCCACTATCTTCTTACCAGGTCCCTTCTTCACCAATTCTTCCAAATGTTCTATCATGTCTAAAGACTTCCCAGATATCTTCAAATGCAGGTTCTTGAGTAAGTGAATCTGTGGATAAAACCTCTCTGTGCTCCAACTAAATGAGCTTGGCTCTAATCTTGCTTCTTTTCTCTGAAGTAATTGCCCTGGCTCTTGATATAGCTGGAGTGGTAAACCTAACTTGCTTTTAAATTGCTTGTCTTCTCTAATTCTTTATTGAATAGAAACTCCAGATCTCTTTTAGATAAAGTGGACAGCTTGTTTCTTTAGGTAATAGAGGATGGGCTTACCAAAGATTCTTCTAAGATGACAAGAGGGAGGATAAAAAAAGGTGAAGGGACAAAGGGATTTAAGATGGGGATTGATAGCTACTCTTCTGTTCCAGGCTTTGCTGGTCTGGAAGTCTACTATTGTCTAATGGTTAAATTAATTAAATTTTCTGTGAAATGATTCAGCTTCTAATGGGTTGTCCTCAAAATCCAAGATAGCTTTGTTGATAAGGTCTGCTAATGCTTTTTCATGTCCCCAAGGATAGATTTTCCTGGCTGGCATATATTTCTATGAAAGCATAAACCAAGTAAAAGTCTTGTGCAGGTATTATACTGCAAACCTTTGAGCAACTACACCTATATCCTTGGTGTGTACTCCTGATACTGCTAGAGGTACTGCTAAAGCCTAACCTTTGAACTAGAGGCTAGGAGAACTAGGCAAGAAGGAGTTTGGTCAAGAAACTTGTGAAAACCTTAGAAATTCAAGTGCACAAGACTAGAAAACTCCAGCTTGGACTTGTACCCCTTGAAATGGTAACCACTGTTCTTAGTAAATTCCTTGAGTCTTTGTCCTAGTGGTTGCTCCAACACTAAAGCTTGGGTTTTAGCTAGACCCCAAGTAAACTAGGCAAGAGTAAGAAGGAATCAAGTGCCTTGTATAAAGTGAAAAAGCTCAAGTGCACAAGACTGGGGAAACCCAGCTTGAGCCAGCTCTTTATATATGCTACAGAGTGGCGCATGGACCAGGTAACTAAGTCTGGCCCTAAGTATTGCTACAGTAAGCTGACCAATGGCAATAAAGAAGTGAGGACCTTAGCAGTACCACATGGTTACTGCCAGGTAATGGAGTTATGATCTAGACTTGTGATATGTGAAGGAGTGAAGAGGTGAAAGTGTGAAGTGTGAAGATGTGAAAGGTGAAAGGGTTCTCATGGTCACGTGATCAGAAAAGTGAAAAATAATTATAACACCCCTTTTATACTATTGCATCTTAAGTATGGATCAGGAGAGTGTGCCCTGCCCTACAGTAGTGTAAAGTAAGCTGCCCAATGGCAGAAAGAGAGTGAAAGTCTAGAAATACATAAGAAAAACAGGTGATATGAGATTATAGGCTAGATTAGCCTAGATCTAGTGAAATGTGAAGTGGTGAAATGTGAAAAAGTGAAAAAATGAAGATGTGAATAGGTGACAAGGTAAAGAGGTGATATGGTCACATGATATGACCATGTGAAGAGTTAAAGAAAAATACAAAAGGGTGAAAAATAAAATAAAAGGGAAAATGTGCATTATAACATATGGACCAACTATAGGGTGCCTACCCTAGAGTACTACTATCTATGGCCACCAATAGCCATATAACCTCACCATAATATATATAAAAAAGAAAAGCATGAAGTGGCAATAAAAAGTAAGGCAGTGGCCTTGTGTATCTAGGAAATAGAAGAGAAGACCACATTATAAGAATGCAGGAGAATGAAAAGGAAGCATACAGAAAAGGTAAAGGTAATAAAGGCATGGCAGCAGCAAGGCTGAGAAGATCCTGTTGATTTTTGCCATAGATTAGATTATAATTTAGATATATAAACAAATATCATTAGGGACTGTACCTGGACCTCATCTGAGATCTGCCACATCATATAACCAACACCTGTGCAGAGAAATACTCTAAATATATGAACTTAGCCTTAGCCTGGGATTTTCTTAAATAAAAAGCTTGTTTGCATTATTATGTGCTTTCAAGT
Organism: Pulveroboletus aff. viridisquamosus; assembly: GCA_038088935.1. NCBI lineage: Eukaryota > Fungi > Basidiomycota > Agaricomycetes > Boletales > Boletaceae > Pulveroboletus > Pulveroboletus aff. viridisquamosus. The sequence goes on from JBBPJW010000518.1 coordinate 25,677, forward strand.
CACATAACTATAACAAGATCACATCACATGCTCAAACATTCTCATAGTCACATGCCAGAGACCATTGTATTCACTAGATATATAATAATCTTTGCCTTGCTTTCTTTTACTAATTACTTTCTATTTGCCATTAGTTTCTATTTAGTTTCCCTTTGCCCTATTTATAGCAATATATAAAGGGACAAGGGCATAGACTGGTTTCCCAGTCTAAAGTACTTGTTTACCTTGTTCTCTAGTGCCTTCTCTAAGCTGCCATTCTTTTGTCCTCCCCAATTTTGAGTACTCCTTAAGGTGGTTTCCTCTTGCTATTAGTCTAGATCTATAATAAGATAGACCAGTGATATAAAAAACAGGTTTCTGATCATATTTAGAGTAAAACTAAGATATGGACATTATAAGTATAGAAAGAAGAGTGACAAGAAAGAAAATATGCATTGTAACATCAGTCTTTTATTTATATAAAACTAAAGTAAGAGATTTTTTACTTGAGTATCTTTCCACTAATGCATGGATTGCTAATATCTTGATAAAGGCATTAAGTCAAGAGAAACATGTCTACTTTGTGAAGGGAATGGGTTTGACACTGTAAGAAGAAATAACTCAGTGAATGGGTATATTGAAATTTTATTCTATTTATTTCATTCCTTTTTACTCTTCTTATATTCCATATTTTTATGCCTCTGGGCCATTTATTCCTTGAGATTCCTACTTTCCTTCCAAGACATATACCAACCATCTCATTATATAATCATGTCATTCTTATAACTATGGACACTGCCATATTGCATCTTAGTCTTTTATTCATATAAAACTGAGGTAAGGCCACTATATATTTGTTATATTCATTAGTATTAAACAAGGACATACTCCAGAACTACTCCAGAACTCTCCAGAATAGTAGTCTAATGGGGCTTGGCTTCATCTTATGTAATGCACCTTTGCACTAGTCTTAGTGTCCTAAATTTCAGAGAAAGTTAAAAAGTCAGAGTAAGTCATAAAAACTTGGGTACAGAGAGGTAAAGGCATATGGCCTGCTTATGAGGGTGGGAGGAGGAGTTAAAGATAAAGAGAGAGAGCACTGAGTTATATTGATATTTAAACTAAGGTACAAGATACAAGGCTATAGTATTTATACCTTGAAAAAGCAGATTATTCAATAAGAAGAAGGAGTTGAAATGGGAGTTGTTTTAGAAGCAAAGACAGGTGTCAATGCAACCTGGATACAAATGGAAATGTCAGATATAACACTAATAATGTCATGCCAGGATGAAACTTAGAAATGAAACTATATAAGATAGAAAATAAGGCCAGAGGGACTATAGAGTTATGTCAAAAGACACAGAAGTATATATAAGAAATTGTAAGTATCATTAGATAGATGGAGAACAAAATAAATGGAAATCTAGCCAGCATATAGCTTAAGGGTAATGTTCAACTAAAGTTGCATTAGAAATGTCACAGAGTAAAACATGGTGGTCTGAAATATGTCAATTAGCTAAACAGTACCTATAAGATCTCCTTGTATATAGTATGATATCCTCTACAGTGCTATCTCTCAAAAATACCTACTAAACATGCCATAATAGCTCCATATGTAACTATAAAAGATTTGAAAGCTATTATAGACATTATTTTATGTATGCAATTATTTGCTATGGAAAACATTAAAACAGATAAGAATAGAAAGCTGGATTCTAGCCTGCATTATGTCACACACAATTTTTAAAGGTAATAATCTTTTATTATTATTATTATTATATTATTAGTAAACATGTTTGCTAATAATCTCTTATTTTTTTAAAAGCTAGCTATTCTGGTTTACAAGCAAACTTTGAAGATCTCCAATCCCACTCTTGATTTTAACAAGTCTCTGCCATATTTTAAAATGAAGAGCTATTTCTGCCCTTAATTTGATTCTAATTTGAAGAGCCTTTCTATTGTAATGTATATTTTACTTTATTTTATTTTTACCATCTTTTCACTTTTTACTTACTCTTCACATTATCA
>JBBPJW010000519.1:0-27655 GCA_038088935.1 Pulveroboletus aff. viridisquamosus
GTACCGACTGGCTTCGAGTGACGACTACCGAAGGGAACACATTCTACACACACAAGGGACGGAGAGAAAGTGTTTGGGTGGCCCCGGAAGAGATCAAGGAGGCCCTCAAAGCCCTCGACCGCGTGGAGGCCTGCGAGGTAGATCAGGCAAGCTTTGAGCAGCAAGAGAAAGAGGAGGTAACGAAGATTGAACGGGGAAGGGAAGAGGAGGAGGAAGTGGGTAGGATCAAGGCTGAGGTGCAGGGACATGTGAAACGAAAAAGGCGCAGTAAACTTGAACCGTTGGATGAGGTGGTTATCATCAAGAAGGCACGTATTGAAGACGATAGTGGGGAAGAGGCTGAGATTGAGGAAAGTCAAGGTGAAGACGAGGAAGACGAGGGAGGAGAGGATGAGAGTAAGAGCGAGGACTGGCAGAAGATAGCTGCAGCCCAACTCGCTGCGGAGGCGGAGGAAGACGAGAGGAGACGAGAAGAAGAGGTGAAGAGAATAAAGGAGACAGAAGAAGCAGAGGCGAGAAAGGCCCAGGAAAAGCAACCACTCAGCACGCCTAATCGTGTCAACCTTTCTCTTGATGAGGCGAAGGCACTCTTCAAGGTATTTGATCTACACCCATCAATTATCTTGACACTCACTGTTATATCAGACGCTGTTGCGAGAGAAGGATATTAACCCCTTGCACCCTTGGGATACCTCTTTGCCATTTTTCATTTCCGATCCTCGATATGTGCTCCTTCCTTCTGTGTCGGCACGCCGTGATGCTTTTGACGAATATTGTAGAGACCGTGCTCGTGAGCTACGACAAGAAAGCGTCAAGAAAGAGAGGTCACAAGCAAATCCAATAGAAGAATTTGACACATTGCTCCGCGAGGAGGTGAAGAGCACGCGCATTATCTGGATCGATTTTCGTCGAACGTGGAAGAAAGATCGGCGTTTCTATGGCTGGGGTAGAGATGATCGTGAGCGCGAGAAACGTTTCAAGGATTATTTGAAAGAACTTGGGGAGAGTACGTCTCTTTTAACCTGTGCAATAATGGGAACTCATCGTTAACTAGAGAAGCGTGCTGCCGCTGAGAACGCGGAAGCAGATTTCTTTGCCCTACTTCGAGAATGTGGCATTGCAAAGTCAGACTCGGTTTGGAAAGATGTCAGCCTTCTACCCTTTTATTTTATTCGTCTTCTTGTATCCTGATCTCTTTCACAGATTAAACGGAAACTGTCTCATGATCCACGGTATGATGCTGTTGGCTCGTCCACACTCAGAGAGGAACTTTTCAGTACATTTCTGAAAGCCTGTGGGTCTTCCGACAGTAGTAATTACCAGGGGAAAAAGGTCAACGAATCTCAGCGTAGGACACCGACGGATGAAGTGAAGTCCGATTATAAACGTCAAGAGAAGAAGGAGCGCGCATTGAAAGAACGCGAAAAACAAGTAAAGGCTCAACGTGACCGTACGGAAACGGAGATCGGGAGGTCTAGGCTGGGATTGACCAAAGAAGAAGGCGAGAGAGCATTCCGGTGAGCCACGCCAGGGTTTTCCTTCCCAAAACAGTTATTTCCGTGACGCTTAACAACTCGTTTGTTTCATTCTAGCACCCTTTTAACGGATGCTATTCGAAATCCCCAGGTATGTTGTCAATTTGTTCGTGTGCAGAGTTTGACTGTCCACTCAGATCTCTTGGGACGCCATACTTCCGCAATTAAAAACGGATCCTCGATTTATAAACTCACCTTTACCGAAGGATCAACAGTTACACTTGTTCCATTCTCACATGCAACAACTTCGTTCGAAGTATCTGAATAGTCTGCATGCATTATTCAGCTCGCACACACCTTCTCTGGCAGCCTCTTTTTCTCAACTCTCTCTTGAATTGATGGAGAAATCACCACCCGTTACCAAACTAGAACTTGACCTCCGGGAGCTGGAGAGAGAATTTGACAGATGGCAGAGGAATAGGAATTCTGATGCAAGGAAGGCATTCGACGAGATGTTGACCGAAAATGCATTCGTGGAGTTCTGGGGTAGACTTGGAAAGATGAGTGGTGAGGGCGTCAACGGGGGAGTAGCGGCGGAAGACTTGGGGGAGGGCGAGGGAGAAGGTTTTGGTGGAACAGTTGATATGAAGGCTCTGGCTAAAAATGTTGAGCTAGAGGAGATCGTGAAGGTACTCAAGGTAAGAGTCAGAGACTATGAATTGTGTAGACATTACGGGTTAACGATCACCAGAATGACAAGAGGTACATTGTATTTGACCATGTCCCAGAGCAGAGAGAGAGATGGATTCGGGTGCGTTGTCACCCATATTATTTTTGAACTCCTACTTATCCTCGTTTGTGACACAGGACTACTTGGCAGATTTGTCTGCGCCAAAGTTGTCTGTTCATGTTTGACCATATTCTATGGTGTTGTCGGAGCGCGTCCTCCACAAATGACCGTAATTACCATACCGTGATATTGGCACGCAGTGATAATAATGCCTGTGCGGTTATAGATATCTCAGTAGTCTAACAGTTGACGAAAAAATACCTGAGATGCGTGAAGTCGGGGGATTGAATTTTTCGAACATTTATGCACCTGAACATCTGAACAATTGCTACAAGTCACTTCATCCCACCGTAGCATGGGTACGAATGTCTGGTTGGGACCATGCAGTCCCAGAGAGAAAGTTACGCTGTTAAATGTTTACGCAATATGAGACTTGAAACACTTCATGCCAGTTTCTGTGATGTAGTGTAGATAGTAGCAGTCCAGTGGTGTACAGTAGCTCAAAACAGTCCGGGTTTGCTTGTTTTCCACTCAATGCAATAATCCCTAAGGGGTAGTGTACTAAACACAAGTAGGCCTTGTAGATACTAATCAGTATGTGAATGGTAAATGTTAGGAAGGTATGCCGTCTGTAGGTTTAGGCAATTAGCCTCTAGTTAATGGAATTGGACTGGTATATTCATGTACCCGTAGGTTTAGGCAATTAGCCTGTACATGAGGTGAGTATGGTGTATCTATTGTAAGTAGTGAGTGTGGGCTCACTTCCAGTCAATGGTATTGGACTGGTGGTCCAAAAAAGGAGATTGTAGTGACCGTATGTCAGTACGTGTCCGCATGGGCCTGCTGTCGGCCTGGTCTCCGACACACCCCCTCAGGCCGGGTGCGGTGCCAATCTGCTGACCAGTCTTTCGTGTTTAATGCGTGCGAGTGGCCTTGTGAGGCCGTCTGCGAGCTTTTCGGCGGTAGGGATGTGTGTGATGGTGAGGTTGCCGATTTCGACTTGTTCGCGCACGAGGTGATATTGGACGGGAATGTGGCGAGTGCGGGAGTGGAAACGGAGTTCCTTCGCGAGTGATATGGCGCCTGTGTTGTCAATGAGGAGTTCGGTAGGTCGTGGCGTATGTGTGGTGATGCCGACATGATTGAAGAATTGACGTAGCCACAGTGCTGCTTGGCTCCGTGTGCGAGGGCCATATATTCGACCTCCGTGGGGGATGCAGCGACTCTGGTGTGTTTCTTGCTGTTCCACGAAATGGCTGCGTTGCCGATTGTGAAGATGTAGGCGGAGGTGGAGCGGCGATCGTCAATATCGCGAGCCCAGTTCGCGTTGGTAAATCCGGTTAGTTGGTTTGGGTCAGTGTCGCCAATCCAGCCGAGTGTGAGTCCAAGTTCATGGGTCCCTTTGAGGTAGCGTAGAACGCGCATTAGGGCCTTCCAGTGCACTTTCCCTGGGTTTGCGCTGTATTGGCCAAGTTGGTTTGACTGCGAATGCGATGTCGGGGCGTGATATGACGGAAAGCCATGTGAGCCCGCCGAGTACCTCCCAGTATGGATATTTGGCCATCTCATCCTGGGAGTGGGGGATGGTGTGCTGTCAGCCATTCATGTGTGAGGAAAGTGTCGATGTATTGTATTTATGATATGACTGTTACGAACTTACCGCCTTTAGCCCCTATTCCTTTTATCTCATTATTTCGGCACCTTCTTTCTTATGTCCTCATCTCTTATGTAGTCTTATGTTAGTTGCCTCATATATGCCTCATGGGCTAGTAATACATAAGGGACAAGGGACAGACTAGATTCTCTGGTTTCTTTGGCTTGTCTCTAGTCTGGGCATCTTTCAAGATGTTTCTCCCTTTTTCTGGGTTTGAGCCTGTAACACTTGATTCAGACTATTTACTTAAGCAGTGCCATTTTGTGCCATGACTGTTTCTTTAGTGGTTGTTTCCTAACCTTCATTTGTTATCAATTACTGTTGACCTTAGCTTTTCTCAGTTATTGCCCAGTTGGGGCAGAAGATTCCTGTGGAACTAGCTTATATTTCTAAAACCAAGCAGGAAGAGTCAAGATAATTTGGGATCTGGGCAGGTCCACAAACTGCTGCAGTTGTTGAAAGTGGACCTGCTCATGTTTAGAGTTAACTAAGTATAAGTTATGGAATCTTCTAAAACAAACCTCAGGAGTCTTTTTATTTGAGTTCTTTATTTTCATGGACTTAGCTGGCTTGAGCTTCATGCTCCCTTGACCATTGCTCCTTGGTTCATTCTATTTGAGTTTTTCTTTTTTGGGAAAAATCTAGCAAGTCCAAGCATTATGCTTTTTTGACTATGCTCTTTAATTACCAATTTTTATATCTCCACTTTCTTTTGCTGGAATTGATTGTTAAAACTGCTTAAAGTGTGACTTATAGCAATCTAGTCACTTTACTGTCTAATCCTAGGGATATTGAAAGATCTTCAAAGCCAAGCATGCTACTAGGCTATAGGGAGGCTAAAGGGTAACTCTAGGTGCAAGATACTATTAGGATTTAGGGTAACTATAAGGGAGAGCTCCAGAACAAACTCCTGGGTTGAACCTACTAATGGTGCTCAATCTATAGATAAGGGCATAGCTCCAGGGGCTTTCAAAGAAGTTTAGAAATTCCAGAAGGTCAAAGGAAGCTTTTTTTAAATTGGATGGGACTTGCTTTACCTTATATGATGTGCTCTTGTATAATCCAATGTTCCAATTTACAAAGGGATTAGAGGAAGAGAGAAGAGTGGTCTCATAGCTCAACACAAAGGATAGGTGAGACAAGAATTGTCAAGCCTAGTTATAATGAGAACAGGCCCTTAGAATTTCCTTGAAAATTCCATCAAGATCTGGAGTTACTTTGGAGTAAACCAGAGATTCAGAGAGTAAGCTTGGAAGCTCAGTTAGAGTGAGAACAAACTCAAGATGGGGGCATTTTCATTGATATTCAAACTACAGTACCACATAGGAGTTACAGTACTTATAGTTCTGGAGTAGTGAAAAGATCTAAGCAAGGAGAGAAGATAAGACTGGAGTTGTCTTAGAAGCAAAGGCAGGTACCAATGCATCTTGGAGATGAATAGAGATGTCAGCAATGACATTGCCAAGGCATATTCATCTAAAACTGAAAGATGGTGAAAAGATGCAAGAGTTAAAACAGGAACATAAAAGAAACAAGAGTGGGAGAAAGTGTAAAGGTGAAGTGGAATAGTCTGGAGAGAACAAGGTAGAAATGAAGTTGTACTAAATGACTGAAAATAAGATAAAGCTGAATACAGAATAGAGTGAAGATGAAATGAAGGGTCAAAGCAGCTGTAGTATTTCTAATATAGGAAAAGCATGAGCATAACTGAAGTGAAATGGAGTAGTAGCAGAAGGGCTGAAGATGCACAAATAGCCTATTGGCAAGCACTAAGTGCAAAAAGCCAAGTAGAATCCAGGTTTAAATGGATTCAGAATACAGAATATGACAAAAGCCAAGCTTCATTCAATCATTACTCTGCAGTGTTCTGGATTAAATCCAGAGTATGCCCTTGTTTAACAGTATATTCAAACTTACATTTGTACTTATCCTCTACTACCATGACTACATGTTATAAGACCCACTCTCAGGCTGCCACTGAACCTTTTCCAAGCTTTGTAGCCTGGCCATTACCAGGATCCATTTTACAGGCCCTTCTAACCATAGCACAAGCTGAAGAAAATCTGGATGAGTTAGAAAACCCTCACATATCAATTATTCATGATACCTTCCCTCTTGAAGATAACCCCACCAATAATAATTCTGATTCTTAAAATAATTCCAAGTCACCCTTAGATATTAAGTTTATTTCTACCAACATACTTGATAATCTTGCTAGTGCCATTTACAGCCTTGCCCACTCCTCTTGCAAAGTCTTCAAAATCTTGTAGAGAACTAAAGTCCAAGAACTGGACCAGTTTGACAGAACTAATCCCTGAAAACTTTAGATTTTTTTATTCAATGCAAATTAAATTTTCAAGACTGTTTCAAAGCTTTTGCCACTAACTGCTTAAAAGTTACCTGTTACACATCTATACAAACCTACACTTTCACTTCACATGATTATAGGAGATATACTCCTTATTAGGTAATCCTAGCTTAGAGTCTGACTTATTATGAGTATCTTTATGGTCAGTGGTTATATAACTTAGGATCTGGGATCTTTCTAGGATCTGCCCATGGATTTTCCCTATTCAGATCTCTGATGCTATTTCTATGGATCTAATGGATCTAGAATCTGCACTTATAATCTTATCATATCTGTTATGATGTACTTTTTCTTTTCTTGATCACATGACTTTATTTTATCATCTTCACATGGTTATCTAATTGTTTATCTTATCAGGTCATGTGACAAGTCATCTGACTTAGGGCATAAGGCTAGCCTCATGCCATCAGGCCTAACAAGCCCTTTTTCATTTCTGCTCTTCTTTTCATTTCCATCCTTCTTCTTTATTTTTTAGAAGCAAGACCCTTGATGGTTCTCACATATCTTTTCTTCTTTCTGATCCCTGTGCCACATGTATGGGAACATTCCCATCAGGGACTTGGTCTGTGCACATTACTATACTCTATATAAACTATAGCATAGCAGTTCTTAGCTCTCCAGCTTTAAGCACTTATATTATACTTGTGTTAACTTATTGTTATGCATCTTGTGCAACCATCACTTTTACATCACATGATTGTGGGAGATATACTCCTTTTCAGATAACCCTAGCCTAAGGTCTGACTATTTATAAGTACCTTATGGTCAATGGTCATGTGACTCAGATCTGGGATCTTCCCAGGATCTGCCCAGAATCTTTCCTTCATAGATCTAGTTGTATCTCCATGGATCTGACAGATCTCCAATCTACATCTTGTGTCTCATCTGTGGCAGAGATCTCCATTACTGATCTTCCATTACAAGTTCTTCCCTTCTCTTCCATCTCCTGATTCATGAGGCCTCTGCCTCACTCCTTTATATCTGATGCATGTCTGTTCCTCTCCTATTTAATAATGTGCCCTTACTGCTATTGGTGTCCATAGATAGTAGTAGTTTAGGGTAGGCTTAGTGTATATGGTCCATGCACCACCTTGGGCCATATATAAGGGGCAGGTATGAATAGTCAAGTCTCTCCAGACTTGATCACTTTGTACCTTGCTTTAAGCACTTCTTTGGATTTCTACCCTTTTAGGATTAGGCCCATAGTTGCACAGGCATAAGTCTCTTCCAAGTCCTCCTTTGTCAATTCCTCCTTGGTTGCTTCTCTCCAGAGCCTCCTTTAGGATTCCTTTTCATCTTCCTTTTCTTGCTCTTCATCTAGATATAGCCTCTGGAATTCAGAGTCATAACACTTATTGCTTTCCTTTGAAATCTATTCCTTTTCTTCAAGCCTATGGCACTTTAATCCTAAGGTGCATAACAATATCTGTGGCAGAGATTCCTATCCTCATGTAAAACCCTGGTCTTTCATCATGAGTTCCTGACTTCTCTTCCATTTCTTTCCCTTGATATGTAAGGTCACTGCCTCACTTCTTATCTCTGTTCCATACTTGCTCCTCTTTTATTTAATAGTGTGCTCTTACTGCTAGTGGTGTTCATAACTAGTAGTAGTCTATGGTAGGCTTAGTGTACATGGTCTGTGTACCACCCTGGGCCATATATAAGGGGCAGGTATGGGTAGTCAAGTCTCTTCAGACTTAATTACTTTATACTTTGCAGTTTGTACTTCTTTGAATCTCAGCTCTTTCAAAGCTTAGCCCATAGTTGCTCAAGCATGAGTCTCTTCCAAGTTCTTCTTTATCTATCCCTTCTCAGTTGCTTCTCTTTAAAGCCTCCATTAGAGTTTTTCATGTTTCTCATCTATTATCTAGTATCTAGATTTAGTCTCTAAAATCCAGAGTTGTAACAACTAATGCCTCTGATTATGCTATTACAGGTGTTCTTTTACTCTGATGTTTGGATAATAAAGTCCACCCCATTGCATTCTATTCACACATGCTCTCTGTGCTCAAACTCAACTATAACATCCATGACAAGAAACTTCTTGCCATCTTTGAACTGTTTAAAATCTGGTGTTATTACCTTAAAGGTTCCAATACTCCAGTTAACATTGTCACCAACCACAAGAACCTTGAGTATTTTGCTATGACTAAGCTTCTGACCTATTGGCAAGCCTGCTGGTCAGAATTCCTCTCTTAGTTCAATCTGCTCATTTGTTTTCATTCAAATGTCATATTCCACATTTCAAACTCAATTCTAACCCAGCTTCTACTTGGCTTTTCACACTCAGTGCTTGCTAGTAGGCTATACTAGCCCTTGATTTCCTTCATGCACCTCTGGCCCTTCTGCTACTACTCCATTTCACTCCAGTTGTACTCATGCTTTTCCTATACTAGCAATACTATAGCTGCTTGACCCTTCATTCCATTTCCACTCTATTCCAATTTCAGCTTTGTCTTATTTTCAGTCATTTAGTACAACTTCATTTCTACCTTGTTCTCTCCAGACTATTCCACTTCACCTTTACACTTTCTCCCACTCTTGTTTCTTTTATGTTCCTGTTTTAACTCTTGCATCTTTTCACCATCTTTCAGTTTTAGATGAATATGCCTTGGCAATGTCATTGCTGACATCTCTATTCACCTTCAAGATGCATTGGTACCTGCCTTTGCTTCTAAGACAACTCCAGTCTTATCTTCTCTCCTTGCTTAGATCTTTTCACTACTTCAGAACTATACATACTGTAACTCCTATATGGTACTGTAGTTTGAATATCAATGAAAATACCCCCATCTTGAGTTTGTTCTCACTCTAACTGAGCTTCCAAGCTCACCCTCTGAACCTCAGGTTTACTTCAGAGTAACTCCAGGCCTTAATGGAATTCTCAAGGAAATTCTAAGGGGTTGTCCTTATTATGACTAGGCTTGACAATTCTTGTCTCACCTGTTCTTTATGTTAAGCCATAAGACCACTCTCTACTTTCCCTCTGACCCCTTTGTAAATTAGAACATCAGATTATACAAGGATGCATTATATAAGGTAAAGCCAAGTCCCATTTAACCCAAGGAAAGCTCTGTTATGCATCTTTCTGATATTTCCTATATACAATATGGACCAGCATGTAACAGCTTACTAAACCAACAAGAGGGCTTTTGTCTAGTGGCCTCTAACTAGGTGGATGAGAGAGAAAGAAGATTTAATATATACCCATAACCAAGTAAGGAAGCAAGAAAGTAAGGGCCTTCCTGGGATCACTGCATGGTAACTAGTGCAAGAAGAGAGTAAAGATGTTGAATGTTACAAGAGGTCAAGAATGGGAAAACTCCAAGTCTCCTTCTATCTGTATATATATTGCAGCAGAGGTATATAGTCTCAGTACAGGATTACTAACTACCATCTAAGGCCACCAATGGCAGTAAATATGCATGCTAATAAATAAGAAAGCATGGGGCATAGGGTAAGAGTAAGGCAGTGGCCTCATGGATCAAGAAAAGAGGAAGAGATATGTTACATGATAAGAATGTGAAAGAATGGAAAAGATGCAGGAAAAGCAGTAATAAATATGGCATGGCCACCATAAGGTCAAGGAGATCCAATCTGGATCTCTGCCACAGATCAGATCCTTATCTTGATCCATTAGATCAGATGTCATTAGTATTGATCTAGATCTCATCTAGAGATCTGCCATATTACATGACTCTTATCTAGCATTAGAGAATACTCTGATATAAAGAATCAAATCTAAGCCTAGGATTATTCTTGTTTAGGCAAGTAAGTCTTACAGTCATGTGACAAGACCATCAGTATTTTGCTGAGTGCATAACAAGCTTTCTTTAACCTTTCAGAATCTTTAGACTCCTTTAGAAGCCCCCAAAGCTACACTCTTATCTATAGATTGAGCATCATTAGTAGGCTCAACCCAGAAGTTTGTTCTGAAGCTCTTTCTTATTGTCACTCTGAATTCTAATAGTAACTTGCATCTAGAGTTATCTCCTCTAGCCTCTCTACAGCCTAGTGGCATGCTTGGCTTAGAAGATCTTTTAGTACCCCTAGAATTAGATCTGACAGTAAAGTTACTAGATGGCCATAAGTTATGATACAAAGCAGTTTTGACAGCTTTACCTTATGTGGTGTGCCTTTGCACTAGTCCCAGTGCCTTAAATTTCAGAGAAGGTTAGAAAGTTGGAGTAAGTCATAGGGACTTGGATTTGAAGTATGAGAACATATAGCCTACTTACAAGGTTGGATAAGAAGTTAGAGACAGAGGGAAAGAGCACTAAGTTATGTTGATATTCAAACTGGGGTACAAGATATAGAGCTATAGTACTTATATCTTGGAGAAGCAGATTATCTAACAAAAAGAAGGAGATAAAATAGGAGTTGTCTCAGAAGCAAAAGCTGGTATTAATGTAATCTGGATATGAATGGAGATGTCAGGTATGACACTAATAACATCATGCCAGGATGAAACTGAATGATAAAACTAAAGAATGACAGAAAATAGGTAAGAAGGGCAAGGAATAGGAAATAAGGCTGGATGAACTATGGAGTTGTGTCAAAAGGACACAGAAGTATATATGACAAATTAAAAGTATTATTAGATAGACAGAGAATAAGGTAAACAGGAAACTAGCCAGCATATAGCTTAAGGGTAATCTTCAACTGAAGTTGCATTGAAAATGTCAGAGTAAATATGGTAATCTGGAATATGTCACATTTTCTCCCTATTTACCCACAAGTGTTCACTTCAATAGTCACCATGCCATCTAGATGAGTTCCAATTCCCTCTATAACCACTGTGACCCCTGCCACTGCATAAGGTACATTACTTGTCTCTGAACCCCTTTTTCTTTTACAGGTCAAGTCTCTTATCCAAGCTGCATGACCTACACTTCCACTCAGAGCACACACTCTTTACAGTCATTGCATTGTGTTCTGCACCTAACTTGAGGTATCTTTATATATCAATATGAATCAGTGAGTAACAGACTAATGACAATAAGGGGGCTTTTAGCTAGGTGCCCCAGAACTAGGCAAAAAAGGGAAAGTGAGTCAAGATCCTATTTAGAACAAGTCATAACTGCATGAGAACCAATACTATAATGCAGGGAAATACTCTGATAAGAATCAAACCTATACCTAGGGTTATTCTTGTTTAGGCAAGCAAGTCTCATGGTCACATGACAAGACTGTTAGTGTTCTGCTGAGTGCATATCATATTGTTATCATATATATACAAGTCTCTACTTCTTTAATTCTTTCCTACTGTATTCTTACACCACCATCTATAAGTTTTCATGTGTATTTTTGTCACCACCCCCATATTTCCCTTATTAGTTACTCAGCAGTTTGCACAAGGCCAATTTTTTGCAAACATACAAGTTTGTTTATAAAACAAGGTTCCTTGCTTGTTACCACTAAAGATATGTGAGTTAGAAAAATCCATTTCCATTTTTTCTGCCCCTTCTTGTTCTTATTCAGCCCTACCTCCTTCTTTCTGCATCCATATCTGTCCGTGTCTATAGCTTGCATCATGTTAAAATTGATAAACTTTTTTTTCTGTCTGTAATATGCTTGCCATGTTGTATATTGCATTAGGACAATGCAATGTTAGAATAAAGGTGGAGTATTACATGTCTAGCAAATACAATGGTCTCAAGCATGTGACCATGGGAACTGTTGAGCATGTGATGTGAATGATTGCATAATCATGTGACCAGAAGCATGTAATCATGTAAACAAGTAGCCTTATAAGAATAACCCTAGGCTAAGGCTAAGTTCTTTATATTAGAGTATTTCCCAGCACCAGGTATCAGTCATGTGGCAGATCTCAGATGAGATCCAGGTACAGTCTCTAATGACATCTGATCTGTGACAGAGATCCAGATAAACCTCTTTGGTGTTGCTGCTACCATGCTTTTTTTATATTTCTGATCCTGTGCATCTTCCATTACATTCTCCCACATTCTTATGGTGTGGCTTCTCTTCCATTCCAATCCCTTGATTCATGAGGCCACTGCCTCACTTCTCATTCCTGCTCCATGCCTTTACCTCACTTTATCTATAGCTATGTGGTTACTGCTATTGGTGTCCCTAGATAGTAGATCTTTAGGGTAGGCCTCCTGTACTTGGTCTGTGCACAAACTGTGGCAATATATAAGGCAGGGGGTACAAGCTGGGATTTTCCCAGTCATGCTCTTTTAACCTCTTAGCTGGTTATATAGGATATCTCTTTCCTGCTGGCTTCTGATTTATACAAGAGTAGTGGTCTCTTCTTCTCTCTTTGCCTAGTTCAGGGCCACTAGCTAAAAGCCCTACCAGTTATTCAGGACAGATTAGAAGTGTTTACCAACAAAGCTTGAATATTAAGGCAGAACAGGTAGTTATATATTTCATGGAGAATGTAAGTAAAATATAGGGAATTATGGAGTACAATAGAAGGATAACCAGACTGCAAAGACAAGCAAAGAGAGAACAAGTGGTTCTTATAAGTACAAGTTTCCTTTTTTATCCTTGTTTCTTTTTTTCATTTCATTTCTATTTAGAGGTTTACAGATTAACATTTTCTCTCTTCCTGCCAAGCTGGCTTTTTTATTTTCAAGTCTACTTTTCTACCTGGTCTTGATTTGCTTTATTCAACCAGTGCTTTTGTGGTTTATCTAAACTACTTACTCTAGAATGAGGGTAGTATTATGAACTTACCCTACTTTCACCACTTTTAGCCCCTGTTCCTTTTATCTCATTATTTTGGCACCTTCTTTCTTATACCCTCATCTCTTATATAGTCTTATGTTAGTTGCCTTATATATGCCTCATGCACTAGCAATATATAAGGAACAAGAAATAGACTAGATTCTCTAGTCTGAATTACTTGTTTCCTAATTTCTTTGGCCTCTCTCTGGTCTGGGCACTCCTCAAGGTATTTATCCCTTTTTCTGGATTTGAGCCCATAACAATAATAGTAGTATGATTGTGGTAATCATTGATAATTTGAAATCCCATGAGCCAGTCAGGATCTTCTTCTTTTATTTTGAATAGGTAGTGGAGGAGGGAGCAGATGTCTATAAGCATTTTCCTGGAACTGGCAATGGTAAGAAAATTATTTATATGAATTGCAATAATTGTTATAATGTACATTTTCCCTTTTATTTTATTTTTCACCCTATTGCATTTTTCTTCAACTCTTCACATGTTCACATCATGTGACCATGTCACACCTTCACTATTTCACATTTTATATCTTCATTACTTCACATTTCACTAGATTTAGGCTAATCTAGCCTATAATCTCATACCACCTGTTTCTTTCATGACTTTCACTCTCTTTCTGCCATTGGGCAGCTTACTGTACACTGCTGTAGGGCAGGGCACACTCTCCTAGTCCATACTCAAGATGCAATAGTATAAAAGGGGTCCAAGTCCAAGCTGGAGTTCTCCAGTCTTGTGCACTTGAATCTCTAAGGTTTTCACAAGTTCCTTGACTTAAATCCTTCCTGCCTAGTTCTCCTAGCCTCTAGTTCAAAGGCTAGGCCTCAAAAGTACCCCTAGCAGTAGCAGAAGTTCACACCAAGGCTATAGGTGTAGTTGCTCAAAGTCTTGCAGTGTAATAGTAATTACTTTTTCTTTTTCTGTTTCTTGTATATATACAGTATAGTCAGAGTGGGTGCAGATGAAGCCATTTGTCACCAGCTTTTCATTCATGTGTTGGTTTCATAAATAGAAGCTTTGTTTGATATCATATAGACTGAGTAATAGTCAAGCTATCCTGTTTATGCCATCTTCAAAGCCTTTAAATTGGCACATAAGATCTTGTGGTCAATTTTGCTGTGTAGAAAAGCTCCAGTGACATTGTCTTGTCCTCAGTGCCATCCATGTGTGACTGCATAGTGTAGAATGGTGCATAGTAAATCAAGGTGAACAGTTGGAAAGAACATGTTTCTGTAATTGATACCAGGGATTTGTAAATAACATTGGATAATGAGGCATGCTTTGTAGCATGTTATTTCTCCATTAGGTCCCTGTTTGATCACATATGTCCATTAGCATTCAATAACCTTGTGATATTTTGATTTGTTAACTATTATAATATATATATATATATTCATTTTTACCATATTTTTACTTTCAATTTAGCTCTTCACATTGTCACATCATGTGATCATGGTAACACTTACCATTTCACACATTCACATCTTCACATGTCACATCTTCACATGTTACTCTTTTACATATTACAGGTCTAGATAAATCTAGTTCATAACATTATACCTTATTGTAGCCTTATGGCTTGCCTCATGTATTTCTAGGTCCCTGCTCCTTTATTACCATTGGATGGCTTACTGTACAGTAGTTTAGGGTAAGCCAGACTTTCATGGTCTATGCACACATCTGTAGTATATATAAGTGGTCAGTGCTATAGCCTGGATTTTCCAGTCTTGCATACTTAAGCCTTGTGCTTTATACAAGTTCCTTGACTCTTTCTTCTATTTCTCTTGCCTAGTTCCCTGGCCTCTAGTTCAAAGGCCTCTCAGCTCAAGTCAGTAGTTAGCACCCTCCAGGTGTTCCAAGTTATAGTTCAACATAAAGAATATGTTTTATTAACTAGTTCCCATATTCTGCATTTCTATAGTAACTCAAATTCTTCATGCATTGCCTTCCATAATTCATTAGTTTCAGGGTTTGATGTGGCTTCTCAGAAGTTCCATGGTGTTTTCTTTCCATGGGTTACAAGATAGATTATTTGTGCAATCTGATCTATTGTTAATGTTAGAATTGGCAAGCATATGTGCAGTTAGAAACACACAATATGCTGTACCTAACAGGTATGCATATGGACTCAATATCACCTGTTTGGGATGTATCTCAGTTCAAAAGGACTCCCTTACTACTATCTTGCATATATATTTTATTTCTTGTTTCTTTCTGTTTTAGTCTGGCAGTTTTACAAATGCTATCATTATTATAATCATAATATACATTGCAGTTCACATATATAATGTATTTATTTAGCTCAGAGTGCCTCAGTCCATTGTCTCAAACATAACTAAAGTAAGCTTTCTTTTTTCTATACAACTTACTTTTACTTACTTGCACATAGTTCTTGTATCTCTAACAGGTATATATATAGTCAGTCTATTATCTCACACATGACTGAGTTCTTGTGTCTCTGACAGTCACATGCCCATCCAAGAATTATAATTCTAATAGTTAATTCCTTGATAGTATACTCTAATCCTGTCTGTTTTCACTATGTTTCTTGATCTGTCCTTTCATTTTTTTCTTCTGCTCTCTGCCTATTTGCTGCTTCTTTTCTTCAGATTAGGTGAGTAACTTACTTAGATTATTGGAGTGGCCCAAAAGGTCTGGTGGCAGTGTTATTGCTGGGCAGCATAGTTATAGGGATAATTTAAGTTACCTCCTTAACTGGAACAGTATTGGAGGATTGGTTAGATACTTCTTGGGTTTGAGTATTAATGGAGAGGTTGTGGGTGGTAAAAAGGAGGTGAAGAAGAAGGACCAGGTAAAAGCCTTGGGGTTTCTCTGTTGTTGCTCAGTAAACTTGAAGTGTTCTGCTGCCCCATGGAAATATGCAGCTTTAAAATACCAGGTACCAACATCAGATGGAATCTTATTGAGGGACTGAATTTTTCAAGATAGTCAAGAGAAATAATAACCAATTGATACCAAATTGTCAGTGACATTGGACAGGACTGGTGGCAGTGTCATTGCTAGATGGCATTGTTATAATGTATTTTTCACTTTTTAATTATATGTTCTTATTTTATCTTCTCCATATGATTATCTAATCTTTTATCTTATCAGGGCACATGACAGGTCAGCTGACTCAGGCTTAGGGTTAGTCTCATGCCTTTAGACCCTGCAGAGTTTGTTTCATCTCTATTGCTTCTTTTCTTTTCTTTTTTTATTCTGGAGAAGCCTAATTCTTGATTTTCCCATGGGGACTTCTCTTCTTTTTGATCTCCATGCCACATGTATGGGAACATTCCCATCAGGGACTTGATCCATGCATAATACTGTAACCTATATAAAATATAGCTCTATTGTTTTAAAGCCCTTAGCTTTAAGCACTTATATTACTACTTGTGTTAACTCACAGCTTCTCTTATATCATTTTCCTTTTCTTGTTGAGTTTGTGGCATGTTGATCTTGGCATGCATAACAGGCATGGTCATAGGAATAGTTTGAGTCACCTTAGTCAGGGCAATATTGAAGAATTGATCAGACACCTCCTTTATTTGAGTATTAATGGAAAAACTGTGGGTGGTACTGTGATTGGGGGCTCCTTTATTGTTGTCCAGCTGGCTAATGATCTTCTTATAGGCAATAATGCCATAAGATGCAATAAATTGGTATTTAGGGAGGAGCCATATCTTGTGGGCTTTGAATTCACATTTGAAGCCACATAGAATTCCATTTATTAAGTGTGCATTGAGTTTCCAGCAGTGTTTTGGTGGTATGTAAACATGGCAGTGAGATCCAAAGACACAGAGTGTTTTCACACTTGGTTTTCCCCCATAAAAGATTTTGTTTGGTGTGGATCACATTAGCATGTGGGTGGGGCAGTAATTGTGGACATGATTGGTGTTCTTGTGTGCCTCTGTGTTAAATGAGGGCGTACTCTGGAAAGATGGTTGAACAGAGCTTGGCTTTACCTTTTGTGGTATGCCTTTGAACTAGTTCTAGTGCCCTGAATTTTGAATGGGGTTGAAGGGTTGGAGTAAATCATAGAGACTTGGATTTAAAGGGATAAGAGAATATGGCCAGCTTACAAGGTTGGGAGAGAAGTTAAAGATAGAGAGTTTGTGTGCTAAGTTATGTTGATATTCAAACTAGGGTACAAGATACAGAGCCATAGT
Source organism: Pulveroboletus aff. viridisquamosus (assembly GCA_038088935.1). Lineage (NCBI taxonomy): Eukaryota > Fungi > Basidiomycota > Agaricomycetes > Boletales > Boletaceae > Pulveroboletus > Pulveroboletus aff. viridisquamosus. The sequence continues at coordinate 17,165 of JBBPJW010000519.1, forward strand.
ACTTATATCTTGGAAAAGCAGATTATCTAACAAGGGGAAGGAGATAAGACAGGAGTTGTTTCACAAGCAAGAACTGGTATCAATGTAACCTGGATATGAATGAAGATGTCAGGTATGACACTGATAGTGTCATGCCAGGATGAAACTAAAAGATGAAACTAAAGGATGATAGAGAATAGGTAAGAAGAGCAAGGAACAGGAAATAAGGCCAGATAAACTATGGAGTTGTGTTAGAAGAACACAGAAGTATATATGAGGAATTGTAAGTATTATTAGGTAGATAGAGAATAAGGTAAATTGGAACTAGCCAGCATATAGCTTAAGAGTAATTTTCAATCAGAGTTACATCAGAGATGTTATAGAGTAGGCATGGTGGTCTAGGATATAACAAGTAAGCAGGATGCCATTAGATTTCTTGGATGAGTCCAGATGATTTGATAAACTGGGGGTCAAGATAATCATGGGGTTTGACAGTCTCTAGGGCATGCTATACAATTCCTATCCATATGATATAATTGATCCCTGTTAGTTTTGGCTTGAGGTGAAATAGGTGGGTATATTTTGATAAATCAATGCTTTATTTGAGGGTAGAGTGGGTTTTATTCTTAGAGTCTGATGGTTTATCCAGAAGGTATTGGAATAATGGTCCATATGATTGTGGAGGGTATGGGTGGCCAGTAAATGCATTGGAAATAATGGTGATTTTGCCTCTTGAAAAGACTGCAGAACTGAGTCTTTCCACTGTCTTACTATGAGTGGATTGTCTGCTGCCTGTTGAATTGAAGGACATTATGCTATATAGGGCTCATAACCTATTAGAAAGGTACACTAGTCTGTAGGTTTAGGCAATTAGCATGTACATGAGATAAGTATGGTATATCTATTGTAAGTAGTGTGTGTAAGCTTACCTTTAGTCAATGGTGTCAGACTGGAGGGAGTGAAAAAGAGCCATTCTGTCAATGTAATGGTGGTTCAAAAAAGAAAATTGTAGTGACTGTATGTAAGTATGTATTTGCATGGGCCTGCTATTGACCTGACCTCCTTTAGAATTTGGAGTACTGGAACTAGTGCAAAGGCACACCATATAAGTTAAAGCCAAGCCCTGTTTAACCATCACTTCAGAGTATTCTGGAGTAAATCTGGAGTGTGCCCTCATTTAACATGAGCTTACTTCCATAGCCTCCAGTTTCTTTAACTCATACTAACTCTGTACCTGATATATCATATTTCTCTAACCTCTGACCCCTGTTGATTAAGCTACTCAGCTTGTCTGCATTCACATAAGCCTATAGCCTTGATGGCTTAGTCCCATTTTACTTTCAACTCCATTACCCAAAGAGCCATCTCCATTCCTTCTCTGTTTTCCCTTTTTTAATTAATATTTCTGGTGTTCCTCTGGAATATCACAACTTTGCTAATGTATTCAGTAAAAGCAAGGCTTTTACCCTCACTATTCATTGCAAGTTCAACTTAAAAATTGATCTGAAAGAAGATATCTCCCCACCTATTGGCACAATCTATTTACTTTTGCCCTCTGAGCTTGAAGCACTCAGAACCTTCCTAGATAAACATCTTTACTGGCTTTATCCAACCTTTTGTCTCTATTCATGCAGCCCCTGTTCTTTTTGTCTGTAAAAAGAACAGTTCACTCTTACTGTGCATTAACTTTCAAGGACTCAATAGAATCATGAAGAAAGACCACTATCCCCTTTCAAGAATTTCCAACCTTATTGACACTCTGAGCCATGCAACTATCTATATTAAGCTCAATTTTCACCATACTTACCATCTGATTTACATTGCTGAAGGCAATAAGTAGAAAATCTCTTTCTATATGTGCTATGGCTCCTATAAGTGGCTTGTAATGCCATTTAGTCTCACTGATGCTCCTGTAGCATTTTAGTGGTTTATTAACTTCATTTTTACTAACCTTCTCAATGTCTCTGTCATTGTCTATTTAGACAATATTATCTCTATGCCAAACCAGAGAAGTGCAAATTCCATACTGACTTTACTGAGTATCTTGGCTATCAGCTTTCTTCTTCTGAGCTCATAATATTCCCTGATGAAGTTAAGGCCATTCAAGATTGGCCTGAGTCTTATAAAGTTCAAGATATTCAATTCTTCCTTGATTTTGCTAATTTCTACTGCTGTTTTATTCAAGTCTATTCCAAAATTAAAGTTTCTCTTACTTGCCTCACTTGTAAGGCTACTCCCTGGAATTTTGACATCTTCTGCCATATCACTTTCTAATATCTTAAAAATGCTTTTACCTCTGCCCCTATTCTCATCCATTGGATTCTGGATACTCTGCTCATTGTTAAGACTGATGCCTCTGATTATGCTATTGCAGATATTTTTTCACTCTGCTGTTTGGATAATAAAGTACACTCTGTTATGTTTTACTTGTACCTGCTTTCTGTGCCAGAACTTAACTATAATATCCATGATAAGAAACTTCTTACCATTTTTGAAGCATTTAAGACCTGGTATCATTACCTTGAAGGTTCCAGTACTCTGATTAATGTTGTTACTGACCATAAGAACCTTGAATATTTTTGTTACAGCTCCAGCCTAACATGATGGTCTCATGTGACTGTGGGAACTTTGGAGCATGAGATGCGCTGGTTATGTGATCAGTTGCACATGACTGTGCAAATGAGTTGCCTAATAAGGCAAACCCTAGGCTAAGATCTAAGTCCATTTGTTTATATCAGAGTATTCCTTCAGCATGCTTCAGTCATGAGTTGTGGCAGATCTCTAGATGAGATCTGGATCTATCTGATGATATCTGATCTGTGGCAGAGATCCAGATGGAATCTCCTTGGCCACCAGGCAGCCATGCCTCCTCAGGGACTAGTACTTCTCTTCCATTCCCCTTCCCTTGATCCATGAGGCCACTGCCTCACTCCTACATCACACCCCATGCTTTCCCTCATCTATCTATTTAGAGTCAGGAGCTACTTATGCTATTGGTGACCACAGATAGCACACTTTAGGGTAGACCCTTTGTACATGGTCTGTGTGCCATGCTTGATAATATATAAGGCAGAGGGTGCAAGCTGGGGTTTCCCCAGTCTTGCTCTCTTGACCTCTTAGCTGGTTATACAGCCTTCTTCATGACAGAGCTGCTGGCTACTGGTTTACACAGGAGTACCAAGGTCTTAACTGTTATGGGTACTCCCCATATCCTTCTTCTCAAGCACCTTGATGAGTGCCTTCCTTGCTACTGCTAGGGCTTTTAGCTAGTGGCCCCAAACTAGGCAAAGAGAGTCAGAGCCTGACAACCCTAGAGAGCTCAGGGGGATCCCCATAGGGGACAGCCAGGAGATCGTAGAGATCCCTTGTATAATCTCCTAAGAGACAAGAGAGTAAGACTGAGGAGACCTCAGCTTATCACTCCCTGCCTTTATACTATTGGCATCTGTGCATGGACCAAGTACAGGGAGCCTACCCTAGACTACACTACTTATGGAACACCAGTAGTGTAAGTATCTCAGTCTCTCGTAATAGATAGGAAAGAGGGCATGGATCGTGTGTGATGGGTGAGGCAAGGGCCTTGTGGATAAGGGATGGAGAAGAGGAACCATACCATGAGGATGTGGGAGAATGGAAGGGAACACTGCCCTGGTTCTATGAAAGAGGCATGGCCATCTGGAGGCCAAGGAGATCCAATCTGGATCTCTGCCACAGATCAGATCCTAATCTCCATTAGAGATATCATCGGATCAATCTAAGATCTCATCTGAGATCCAGCCACAGTCACATGACCTTGCAAGTGCCGGGGAATACTCATATAAGAACTACTGACCTTAGCCTAGGGCTTAACCTTATAAGGCTGCTCCTTCACACGATCACATGCTTCTGGTCACATGACCTGCATCACATGCTTCTGGAGAACTCTCACGATCACATGTGACTGCGTGTTAGGCTGGAGCTGTAACATCAACAACAAGTCACCTAGTTAGTAGCCACTAGCCACAAAAGCTACACAAGGTTCTAGAAAGGAGCATCCACCAAGGCAGACTCGAGTATCAAGGCATAGCGGGTAGCTTCCCACTTCAATTTTGCTATAATCAAACTTCTAACCCACTAGCAAGCCCACTGGTTCAAATTCCTCTTCCAGTTCAATCTGCTCATTTATTTTCATTCAGATTATCTTAATGCTAAATCTGACACCTTGACTCAACAATAGGATGTCTATCCCAAAGAGGGGGATAGTAACTATGCCTATGTTAATCCACACAACCTCTGACCTGTCTTTACACAAGATTAGCTTACTGCTTTGCTCCAGGATTTCTTCTTGGTTACTCTGGTTTTCCAGTCTGCTATTCTCTTTGACCTCAAATTACTTTATTATAATATCCTCTTGGCACTTTCTTCTGATCCTTTTACCTCTGTTTAGCTCTCTGCCCCTCAATTACCCAATTTTTATTGGTTTATTGATTCAGGAGGTTTTCTATGCTTAGACAATTGTATCTATATTCCAAATGTTTCTGACCTATGTCTCTATATCCTCTGTTTTAAGCATAATCACCCATTATCTGCCATTTTGGACAAAATTGGACCTTAGAGCTAATGCAATTATACCTGGCTGTCAAAACTGCTGAAAGTCATGACTAATAGCAATTTAGTTGCTCCACTGTCAGAGCTAATCCTAAGGGTACAGAAAAATCTTCTAAGCCAAGCATGCTGCTAGGCTAGAGAGAGGCTAGAGAGTATAAACTCTAGGTGCAAGGTATTATTAGGATTCAGAGTAACAGTGAGGAAGAGCTCCAGAATAAACTTCTGGGTTAAGCCTACTGATGGTGCTCAACCTGTAGATAAGAGCATAGCTTCAGGAACTTTCAAAGAAGTCTAGAGATTTCAAAAGATCAAAGAAAGCTTTTCTTAGGTTGGACAGAACTTGGCTTTACCTTATGTGGTGTGCCCTTGCACAATCCAATGTCCCAATTTATGAAGGGGTCAGAGAAAGAGAGGAGAGTGGTCTCATAGCTTAATATAAAGGATAGGCAAGACAAGGAATATTATATATATCTAGTAAATACAATAATCTCTAGCATATTGTTATAATTATTTTTTCATTTTCACATCAGATAACCCTGGGAACTCTTATCTTTTCACCTTTTCACATCTTCACATTTCACATTATCACATTATCACATTTCACATTCTAGAACATTCCAGACCATGACATCATTACCTGGCAGTTACCATGAGGTACTGCTAAGATACTTGCTTCTTTATTGCCATTGGACTATTTACTGTAGCATAGTTTAGGGCACCCTCAGTTACTTGGTCTGTGTGCACATCTGTATCATATATAAAGGGCTGGCACAAGCTGGGTTTTTCCAGTCTTGTGCACTTGAGCTCTTGGGCTTTATACAAGGCATTTGACTTTTTTCATATTTCCCTTTGCCTAGTTCACTGAGGACCTAGCATAAAACCTCAGCTATTGTTTTAGGGCATTTACTAGTTTCTGACATGAAACATGAGAATGGGATAGCTACTGCCATTTCACATATGACTATAGGAACTGTTGAGCATGTGATGCAATCTTGTTGCAGTCATGTGACTTGAAAGCACATGATCATGTGAACAAGCTTCCTATTCAAGGAAATCCTAGGCTAGGGCTAAGTCCATTACATTTAGAGTATTTTCCTGCATAGGTATTGATTATATAATATGGCAGATCTTAGATAGGATCTAGGTATAGTCTCTGATGACATCTGATCTTACAATCTAGATAGAGGATCTGATCTGTGGCAGAGATCCAATGGATCTGTTACGACTCTGGAAACCAGAGGCTACACCTAGACGATGGAGAGGAGTGACACTGGAAGATAAACCCTAGTTGGTGGCTCAGACGTGGAGCAACTGAGGAATCTCTGGAGGACGATGACGAAGAGGACGCGGATGAGACACGAGCGCGAGACGACCTAAGTTCCTGATCCCTTGAAGGGCCTGGTTTCCTAAGAAGAGCTTCTGTAAAGCCTAAACTGCTGTAGTACGAAGTGATAAAGTCTGGAGAGACTTTACCACCTGTAGCCAGCCTTTATATACTACGGTAAGAGGTGCACGGACCATGTACATCCGTGTCTACCCTAAGGTAATACAGTAAGCTAGCTAATGGCATAACAGGAGCAGTCTCGTGTAAGCCGTAAGGGAAAAGCATGGAGCGGAGATGAAGGAAGTGGAGGAATGGAAGGTAAGGGGAGAGGTGACAATGAGGACGGGGATCTCTGCCACAGATGAGATCCAATCGGAGATCCGTCAGATCCCGATGAGATCAGATCCAGGATCGGGGAAGATCCAGAAGAGATCTGAGATCAGCCTCATGTTACTAACCTTATGAGTACTCGTATAGTAAATAGCCAAGTCCTAAGTTAGGGTTTAGCCTGAAGAGGAAAGGGATTCCCATGATCACGTGAAGTTGAAAGTGGTCGTTGCATGGTTTGCAACAATGCAGGACCCCGACTCCGAAATCAAAACGGAGTTCGATGAAAAAGAGTTACAGGACCGGGCCTCTATCCTAAGCAGAGGTTTTTCGCCCATAGTCCTTCCAAGGTCCCTACAGATTGTAGGTAACACAATCTATCCGATCTCAATGCTTCAAAAGACAGAAGATTCAGAGGAGAGGTCAGACCTCTCACAATCAGAGTTTAATAGGGCAATGTTCGAGGCAATGCACACTTGCAAAGCTGAAGACAACGAAGTCTTTCTCAGAGAAAGTAGAGTTCCTTTACTGGACTCTTCTGAAGAACATTCGGTTTTGCTGGTAGAACAAGGAGTTCCAGACTCTTCCAGGTCAGAGTCAAAGGCCCCATCTAAAAGCGGGGTCGTAGAAGATGAAGATCGTGAAGAGTTATCAGAGTCTCAGATGCCACGAATCGAAGGCTACAGCCAAGAGGAAATCGACGATCTGTTGGATGAAGCGTACAACAGTGATATCGGAACGTATGTTTTCTCAAGGTGTTGCATCCAGCATTTTCAGCTGGATCACAAGGCGGCAATTTATTGTCTAGAGTGCCTTCTACGCATGGTTGTTGCTGCCAAAAATGACAGCAATGTAAAAATAGAGAAAAAGGAAGAAATTCAACCAGGCTTCACTATGTCAGTTTCACCGGTTGTTCAGAGTTCCCCCATCTCTCTTCCAGAGCCACCTTCTATCAATGAAGTTCATGAAGTATTTGCCCTCATTAATTCTCTTGAGGATGTCAATATCAAACTCTTGATTCTTTGTGCAAGGTGTTCAGCTCATCCTCTCCCATCCCTCCTTCATGACGCTCGTCAGTGTCATGATTGCATCGACAAAATAAAGTCCTTAGCAGCACGTTTGTGCTAAAAAATCTGGTTGATTTTTTCCTAGATCTCAGTTTCCCTTCCTCCCATCATGGGGTTTGTCGGGACACCTCACCCTAAAAGCGGGGTAGAGGATATTAGGGAACGAGTACAACGAGTACAAGGGAACGAAGTGACCAGTTTTTCAGGACAAATTTTTCAAATTTTCAGAGGCTACTTCAGTGGCAAACACTTCAGAGTTTTTTCTTTTATGCATTCCTTTTTTCATTCTACTCAGAGTTATTTATTTACAGGACAAAGCTCATGCCAATGATGGGTACAAGTTACACTCAGAGTCAATGGCTCGCTCGGAGTTCTTGCCCTAAAAGCGGGGTAGTGTTATGCTCCTAGCTAACACGACGGTCAGCACGTGACCGTGAAAGCTGCTGAACACAAGATGCGCTGGTCACATGATCAGTTGCACGTGATCGTGCGAACGAGTTGCCATATAAGGCATAACCCTAGGCTAAGGCTAGTCCTTTATATCAGAGACTTTCAGAGTATTTCCCTGACACCAGGTATTGGTCACGTGATGTGGCAGATCTCTAGATGAGATCCAGATCTCCCGATGATATCTGATCCTATGATCTAGATTAGGATTCAATCTGTGGCAGAGATCCAGATGGAATCTCCTTGGCCTCCAGGTAGCCATGCCATATTCATAGATCTCTATCGGTGCCTTCCCTTCCATTCTCCCACATCCTCATGGTGTGGCATATCCCTCCATTCCTATCCCTTGATCCGCGAGGCCATTGCCTCACTCCTCATTCCTGCCCTATGCATTCTCATATATCTATTTAGAGGGCTGAGCTACTTACGCTATTGGTGACCACAGATAGCATACTTTAGGGTAGACCTCCTGTACATGGTCCGTGCACCATGATTGATAATATATAAGGCAGAGGGTGCAAGCTGAGGTCTCCTCAGTCTTGCTCTCTTGTTCCTCTCAGTCAAACCGGCATTAGCGATTTAAGGCCTAATCCTGGACTAGAATTCCCCTCTAGCTCTCACTAGCATATAGCCCCAAAGGTTTGCAGGACAGAGCCTCTGTGACTCAACCAAGGAAAGCCTAGTTTGTAGCCACTAGCACAAAAGCTACAAAAACCGAGGAAGGAGCGTACACCAAGGACTCACCGTAACTGTAACCGAAACCGAAAACGCAACACTAGAGCAAGACTACCATTACTTGGTCTATGCTCTCAATGATCGAAAAGTTTAGCTTAGGGCCCAGTGAGGCGAGCACACCGTATACAGATTACAGTGGCCCAGAGAGGCATACAAACGAATAGATCGAAGAAATGAAGAAAGTTTTAGCTTTAGGTCTTTCAGAGGATACAAAGACATCATGAACGTACAATCCCGAAAATCAAATAAGAGTTTTTATGTCAGAGAACCAATGATGTCGCAAACCACCCCGTTTTCAGCGACAATTCCCCTCCCCGTTTATGGAGGTCATCAGAGGCCAAACATCCAAATCAGTTTTGGCAAGGCGCTTCCAGCGCAAAGGACAGAAGCAGAGAAGCCGATGGTTCTCCCCCTTCCCTTCTCGTTTTCTTCCATGGTTAAGCCTCCACCAGCAAAAGGCATCAGAGTATCAGAGGACAAGGCTAAGGCGCAGACAGCACAAAAGGTTTCACCCAGGATGCAGTCGCCGAAGACAAGTCAAGCAGTTAACACATCTGTAAAAGCATCAGAGCAGTCAAGGGTCCAGGACTCTTCTAAGAGTCAGAGTTTTAAGGTCCAGGTACCCAAGACATAGAAGGCGGTTAGCGCATCCGCATCACCAAAAGCCAAGCCAGCAGTTAAGGCACCTGCTACACCAAAAGCTCAAAGCACGAGTTCAAGGAAAGTTGAACAAGGTTCATCAGGCCCAGCAGTAAACCCTGCGTCACCAAAGGTTACAAGGTCAACAAGTACGAGAACAAGTGTTTACTCAGAGTCAGCTCATTCAGGGCCAGAAGTACAAGTTTGCAAGGTTTGCCAACAGATTGGCCATCTCCCAGCAGAATGTCTATGCTGCTACAATTGCGGCAAGGATGGGCACTTTGCCAAGAAGTGTCAAAAGGAAGTCTGATGCTACGCATGCGGAAAGACAGGCCATATAGGAGAAAGTTGTCAATTGGCACGAGCAAAACTTTACAGAGGATGTCAGTTTGCATCTCTGCAGCAGTCACCACCATGGGTTGTTAGCCCACAACCTCAGGAAAAAGCAAAAGGTGCAAAGGATCAGAGGTCGATCTTGAAGTCGACACCAAGGCCTTCGGTTACACAGCCGGAGAAGAAGAAAGTCTCTTTTGCCGCAGACACAAAGGAAGACAAACTCGTAGACGAACTCATCAAGTCTCTCATGAGAACCAAGGAAGAAGTAGCAAAGCTACAGGAGAGAGTCGCGAGTCTTGAAAGGAAACTGCAACTTAAGGAAGTTCTTTCAGAGAAGCCTGTACCAAAAGTACCGCAGATGAAAGAGTCGAGCCCAGCTCCTCGAGTAGATGCAAGAAAAGGAAAAGGCAAAGTCACATGGCTTAACAGGCCACTGCAGACGAAAGCAGCTGCGCAAGAAGCACATGAAGCAGCGCTGCGAGTAGAAGCAGAGGTCAGCGAGTCGTCAGAGTTAGAGAAAAGTTTTTCTCTTCCAGATAAGGTACCATCCGAGGTTATCGCGCTGCGCAAGAAAGAAGGAAAATAGATAAAGAAGCAGCCAAAAGCCGAGAAGTTGGCGCCACTGGTTGAAGAACAACAATTCAGAGGAGATCAGAAGATTCAGGTCTCACAAAGTCGAATTGAGGAAATTTTCTCGCCCCTCAGTTCACCACAGATTTCAGAGATCGAACCCGCCACAGCTTGGGACAGCAGCGTGGTTGAGGTCACAAGGACAACGTTCGAAGAAATTCAATCGTTGTACGAACCATTCGAGTATAGCCCAGTCTGGAGCGATTCAGAGCTCCCAGACTACGAAGAAGGTTCAAAACAAGAAGAGTCAATATGGGACTCTCAGGAAGACGTTCCTGTCTCGCCCGTACCAAAAGAAGATTCACCTCTTATCTCAGCAGAGGTCGAATCCATTATTTCAGAGTCGCTCAAAGGAGAAGACTTATTTGAGCAGAACGAAAGCCACCAAGATGAAGAAGAAGAATATTTCTCTTCAGAAGA